>JAQMYM010000002.1:3174182-3191757 GCA_030014255.1 Parauchenoglanis ngamensis
TATATATTATTATTTTTTTATTTTTTTTATATTATTGTGTTTTGTGTGTGTGTGTGTGTGTGTGTGTGTGTGTGTGTGTGTGTGTGAGAGAGAGAGAGAGAGAGAGAGACAAGCAAATTGCAGATGAGAGAAAACAAAAGTGAAAAGTAAGAGAAACTCCAGGGTGAAAATCCACAGTTTTAATAATAGTCAATACAGGGGGAAACACACACACACACACACACACACACACACACACACACACACATATACAGGGCCTGTTTGCCTTTTGGTATATTTATGACCCAGAATCCCGTCTGATCTGCAGCTTCAGTTATATTTTAATTTGACGTTCCGGTTTGTGAAGAGCGGAATATGGCTAGCTGATAAACCACAGACCTCACGTCAGATTTTGGATGGGTTTTGATGAAGAGTTTATAGCGCAGTAGGCACACACACCGTTTAACACCACACACACACACACACACACCGGGCTCCATTAATTGCGCTGGGTATGAGTGAATTTATTCATAAATCTTCCACAGCAGCGTTTACACAGGAATTGTGGTGTTCATAAAAATCCACTTAGTTTGTGAAAACATTTGCATCCTGTGTTTCTCTTCAGAGTGCGTGTCGAATTCCATGTAAGGAGACTCTGTGATGTGAAACTGATGGGCTTCGGGTCCTACACCTGCTGCAGCGTTAATGATTCAAAGGTCAAGTTTAAATGAACTTGTCTTTTGTGAAGTCTGTGCAAGCTTTTATGGAGTGTTGTGGTCGTGGATTAGTGTAAATTAGTAATGTTGGGGATACGCTGGGTAATTTGGAGCTGATTGGTGTTTATTGGAGATGGAAACATCTGGAACATCCACATTTCCCTCATGTGCGTCTGGAAAAGGAATAACTGCAGACTGAAATGAGCGCGTAATCAGAGGAACACCACGCCTCAGAGCTGTTTCAGCACACGACCACAGCGCCCACTAATATTACTATAAATATGACATTATTACATTCAGCAGGAATATTTAACATAAGTGTTAATGAGGAGAGTGTGGAGCCGGCAGAAGAAACACGACAATCTGGACATAAAAGACTCTGTCTGTCTCTCTCTCCGTCTGTCTCTGTCTGTCTCACTGTCTGTCTGTCTCTCTCTCTCTCTCTCTCACTCTCTCTCTGTCTGTCTCACTGTCTGTCTGTCTCTCTCTCTCTCTCTCTCACTCTCTGTCTGTCTCTCTCTCTCTCTCTCTGTCTGTCTGTCTGTCTCACTGTCTGTCTCTCTCTCAATTCAATTCAATTCAAAGAGCTTTATTAGCATGACCATAAACGTGTACAGTATTGCTAAAGCATTCAAGTCTCTCTCTCTCTCTCTCTCTCTCTCTCTCTTTCTCTTTCTCTCGCTCTCCCTCTCCCTCTTTCTCTCTTTCTCAGTCTCTCTCTATCTCTGTCTGTCTCTCTCTCGCTCCTTCTGTCTCTCTCTCTGTCTCTCTCTCTCTCCCTCTCCCTGTCTGTCTCTCTCTCTGTCTCTGTCTCTCTCTGTCTGTCTGTCTCTCTCTCTCTCCCTCTCCCTGTCTCTCACTCTCTCCCTCTCTCTCTCTCTCCATCTCTCTGTCTCTCTCTCCCTCTCTCTCTCCCTCTCTCTCTCTCTCTGTCTCTCTCTCTCACTCTCTCTCGCACTCTCTCTCTGTGATAACGATCCTGATTTTGAAAAAACTTTCCTGTCGTTTTCCCAGCATACTTAGCTCTAACAGGCTTTATAAAGAGCGTGCCTGAACATAATGACATAAAATCTCTCCCACACACGACTGATAACGTAATGCATTAATCATTCGAGCCACAGGTGAAGATTTACACCTTAAACACATGGCGTAGACACACGGCATCTGATAAAGACCGCTGTCATTATTTTGTAATTACCACTGGCGTTCTGCACCATTTCCTTCGTTTTTAAAAATTGTTGGATTGCCATACGGCTCAGTCAAATGGTACCACATGTAGGCTCCTGACACACGGTGTTAATCATTAAATATTGTCGTTCTCATTTCAGGAATGAGTAATTCAATCAACTTCTATCAATTTTTACACACAGTAAAATGCTATAGTATTAATGGTTAAAATGATTTTTTTCATTTTTTACTAAAAATATTTAAGGCTAAAATTGAACCTTGCAAGTTCACAGTCTCATGAACCCCCTGTAATGCCACCACACACCCCTGGTGTAGGGACTTGTTGTAAATGTTTCAGACTGTTTTTCCCCCTAAAGTGCAGACCTGTTCATACAAAATGAGACCCAATCAGAATTCTCTGAACAAATCAAACCTCTTGTTACGCATTGCATTTAAAACCATATAAATGTCCCATTCTCAATCTTAACTGTGACTTTCAACAAATTAGTACAGTTGTTGTGTGATGTTTAGACTTAAGCCTTTCCTCTTAAGAGTTTCTATGACTCTCGGAGTACCTGCCGTGCTAACCCTCGAACAAACAAGCTCCGAAAAACCACATCCTTCAGAATTAATAAGCTTCTTTGGGGGGTAAAAAAACCCCAAACCATTCGGGTGTGGGTTTGTGCGTTGCCTGCTTTCCTCTCTGGCCTCCCGCTCGACTGACAGGATGCGCACAGATGCTCAGTTTTGATCACGTTGGTTTATATAAGAAACGCAAACGACTTCAGTCGTAATTGCATGTGTTTTATATGCTGATTTTCCTTTCATGAAATTGTTTCCAAATTGTTATACCATTACTAAATGATTTACTAAACATTGATGGCTTGCACATGGTAATAGACTCAGATTTTTTGTACTACACAGATCTCTTAAAACGATATTTGGCTGCGCTGTCAGTATGTAGATCCGTTCTACACAGCGCTATTCGATTACCGACAAGTGTTCTCACTGTCACTCTGAATTTTGTTCTCAAAGGCTATAAACGAACCTTGTGTCTGAGATCAGAGCTCATTGACGTTCTCCTGGAAACCTTCAGCCAGCTCTGTTTCCCAAGCTCGCGTTACACGTTCCTGTATCTCTGAAGTTCCGCAATCAGATCTTGGCTGCAGGGTCCCATTTGTGGTCAGGAAGGTTAACAAGAATCATAGGATTGAGAGTTTTCTGGAGCGTAAGCAGCTTTGCAAGCTTTTTCCATCTACACTACTGTGGTGACTTATAATGTATTATATTATATGATATGATATTATATTACATTATAATGAAGGAAAAGGTCAGCAGGGTTTAGCTCAATAACGTTTGTTATTTCACGGTCACGATCCTGCCTCTTACCTTGACCTACGCTGCTAATGATTCATCTCGGAAGAGATTGTTTAAACATCCAGCATGCACCACAGCTGGCTCGGGATAGCACGGGAAATGAGCACTCTGCTGCATCTTATTGACTGAAGTTTAAATGTTGGAATCTGAGGTCTTGGAGGGCATCTGGTGTAAACTAGCTCACCAGATGCATCCTTATTTGAATCTCCTGATTGAAAATCACACTCTCGCTCTAGTCCTGGGGTGTTGGGTGACTGGCAGCGGGGGCCTCGGGAAACAATTCCTTGAGTAAAGTTGTGTCAGGACAGGACGTACCAGCCCGTAAAAACCATGATCTCGCAACCCCTGTGGAGACACGGAGACACACACACACACACATCCACACACAGCTGGACACCTCTGCACTTCTCCAGTGCCCTCTGGACCAGACTGGCCCTAATTCAGGAAGTGTTAAGGGGGCTCATTAGCGCACAGAGCTAATGATGTGGTGGGTAAGACCCCTGCTGGAGACTTTGGGGACAGTCTGCGTTCTGTCTTTAGGCTGTTTTTCGAGCACATACTTCATCAGCAGGATATTTTCATCACGTTTTGTGGAGAACTGCTTACAGAACTTTGCTGCATATTTTTATCTGCTATATATACGCAGGAATCCAACCACATCAGTGATTAGGGACTCTCAGTGAACCATGATGCTGGTTCAGGAACCAATTTTTTTTTTTTTTAAAGATACATTCAACATTTCCAACATTCATAAAAGTCAAATTATCATTTATTAATGCCCGGCATTAAAATAACTTCTACACGTTGTTTCTCTGGCTTTGAGGTTGAATCCTGAAGGATGATTACACAGCATGGATTTTATAGCTTTTACCTCTTCATTATTAGCTCTACCTGTATGAAGATGTTTTAGCCAATGCAGTGTACCCTTTTGCTGCAACCGTCTGTAAAAACTAGTCCATTTCACCATATTTGTTACTAGTAATAACACAGGAACATCTGTCAACTCTTTTTGTTGTAATTTTACATTTGCGTTATTCCTTTCATCCTGAGGGTGTGCAAACTTTCACACTGGATTCCACAGTGATTTTCAGTCACTCGTAGCCACACGTGCTGTTCCTGAAAGCAGAAACAGAAGCGGGGAGCAGCTGAAAGTGATCTGCGAACGCAGCACGGCTCTAAAAGTCTGAGTGGGTTATTATGAGACGTGCTGCTGCGACTGATTTTTAAAGCGTCATGGTGTGAAGATGACATTTTTATACCACCGTTTTTCTAATCACGCAACCTGACAGCTGAAACCGAAACCAACGGATCGCTTTTCTGTACCGTCACATTGCAGTGTCTCTGACCTCACGTGTTCTCCTTGTTTCTGGAATCATCTGTTATTCACTTCGTGTGTAGATAACGCAGCACTTTGATTTATTTATCAGTTTTTGTTCATTTTTGGCTGTAGATTTGATTGTTTTAGTTTTGGAATACACTCTGTCGCAGTATTATACTGTATATAAGGAATAAAGCGCGTCATGGTGAGCGGTTATAGAAAAATACCACCCTGAAGGCATCTCCCAAAGAGTTATATCTTACATCAATTTGAATTGCAACACATTTTTATTTATTAAAGAATGTCATTGTTTTGTTTTATCCATTTATAGTTACCTTCACTCGAAGTTAGAAGGGTTAGTTTCTGTTTCATGCAGTTAGTATCTCCTCGTACTTGTAGTCATGGGCGTGTCTTGGCCTTTGAGAAACCTGGAGTTACTCCACTATTTCCTCCACTAAATGCTCCCATTTATTGGTTGATTTCTTCTGTTAATTCCCAATCACGTATGCTGTGGTTAATCATGTGACCTGCAGGTGAGCTAGCTCATCTGTATTTTCCTAGACATGAATGATAAATCCTGATTGGATAATTTTCCACTGTACTGTACTGTATCATCTGTATATGGTCTAAATGACAATAAAAGCCACTTGAACTTTAACTTCCATGTTTCCAGCCAAAGTAATTATTACAAATCTCACAGAGATTACCTATAAAAGAAAGCTTGTTCTTGAGAAATGACATTTTTACATTTTGGCTTCTTCAGAAGTCCCTAGGCGTCCGAACATTTCCCCTCTGCTATTTTTATCCAGTTTACAAATTCCGATTTATCCTGATTTTTTTTAACTCCACTCCAGTACCACGCCCGTCATTAACACTAACACTAACACTAACAGCTTTCCTCCCTCCACAGGTTCCGGTGTGTTCTGCTGTTTTGGCAGTTTCTGATTGCCGCTGTAATGTTTCATGTGTGGTCACGGAGCTAATGCTGACCTGTTTACGTCTCTTACATATGGTTAACGTTTCGGCCGCATGCATTATACATTACGACCCCGATAAGAGCCGTTCTAATGAGACGACGGAGGATTTGCTTAAGATTTTACAGATTGAACCAATCACAGTCCATTAACCCCAAGTGTGTGTATGTGTGTGTGTGTGTGATTAGTTGGTGGCGTGTGCGTGTGGCAGGCAGGCAGCAGATGCATATCTCAGTCCTAGAACAGCCATTAGTTCCAGCAGCCAGTGATCCCAGCCGGCTGAGGAATTCTTGGGACGAGGACTATGGCAGCCTGTTTAGGCCATGTTTACTGGAAATCCCAGCCTTTAACTCAATTAACCCAATTTTATCTTTATATGAACATTTGTTTCATGTGCATTAAAACCAGCTGTCTATATCGTCCTCATTTCAGCATGGTAACGTGTAAGTGAATTATATAAAAGGTGAGGGTCAGTGCGATATCCGGTGTCACCTAGAAGAAGAGTCCGGTTCTTTCCTGATTTCATCTCAGAGAGTTCCACTCTCTGTCACCTCTGGCTTGTTCGTTAAGGGTCTCGATCAAGATCTGGATTTCTTTAAAGGTGATTTCTGACAGTGTACAAAGAAAATTAACTTGAATTGAAACACAAATGGCACTGTTTAATTTGACAGAATGGCCTCAATCAAATATTTTCATAACGTAGTTTGTATGAAAAGTTCAGAACATAAGGTTAAAGTTAGGGGCAGAGTTAGGGGTGTGGTTAGTGTTAATAGCTCATGGAATCCAATGATATTCAGGCTATGTCCACATTAATAGGTTTTAGTTATAAAATGCATCACTTTTGCTCCATTGACGCCTGGTGTCCAAAGGTTTTAGTGTGGACGGCCAGAAACGGATGCTTTTGGAAACGATGATGGAGACGTTCGCTTCCTGATTGGGTTTTAATAGTCACGACGTATGCTTCCCTGATTCGTCACGCTCCTATCATGTGACCTTTTTCTAGAAGAAAACAAACGGCATCAGTCTTGACTACCAGTGGTGAATGAGGCATGCATAATGAATTACAGGCGTTGCTGACCTTCTTGTCTTTGCTAGCAAGTTGCCTACATGCGCAGGACGTAAGCTATTATTCGAGCGATCTGCAACTGAGAAACCAACTGCAGAGTAGACAAACTGCTTCCTATTTATACCGGAACACACATGCCTAGTGTACGTGAATGGTCATGTGATATGCATTTTCAGGTGTGTTGTTATGGATAGAGATGATTTCTGATATGGAGTGCTTGTCTGGATGGAGATTGTTTTCATTTTAAAAAGCCATTTTAAAACTAAAACGTATTAATATAGATGTAGCCTCAGTCCATCACAGCAAATCACTGATCTACAATGATCTATTTATTATTATATTATTAAAATGAATGCACTTGTTACATGATCTTTTCTATACTAACAACTTACACTTGTATGGCTTCACATAAACAAATTAACAAATGTGCATAATCATTGATATTCTTTTTTTAAGAAGATACATTTTTTTTTAACTTTTTTTGAAGTCTCCAGTGTTAGCCGTAACTTTGCATTTTCTGAGACAGGAACGTGTTCAGGACACGTGTTCAGGAGTTTACACTTTTCTCAGAGATTTCTTAGTAACTTGACATGATGTGTTTTTTTTGTCTTTAAGACAGAGAAAAAAGAGATAGGATGGAAGGGAATGACTATTTATAGCTGCTATGACGTAAGTGATAACAGGGACTTGTTCTGTGGACGTTCCACAAAATTAAATGTAAATACAAAACTATGATGTGCCATTTTTTAATTGCTGCGTTATAAGAGGAATGAAACGCTTCCTGAAATGCTTCTGGGAAAATAAAAGTTCTACTTCAGGGTGGTAACAGTAACTCTGCTTCATCACACCAACTCAATTCATCGTTGGTTATTTTCCTATGACAGCACGCCAAAAAGTGTTTCCACCTTACGTAACTCTCGATCCTGCGTGTGAACAGGAGCTTGATGCTGTAAAGGGATCTGGCTCTCAGCCAACATCTTCGCTGATGCATCTTCAGAGCACTGATGTTTGTGTCTGCGTGTCATGTTTGGGCTGGAGAGTGTTTTCACTTTTTCTGTGTTCTGAGAGGAAAGCCGCCGCGCGTGTGAGAAAAGCCCAATCAGGAAACTCGTGGCTAAACTTAATTCAGCATGACTCACAAGCGAGCTGTTTTGTGTACAGCGTCCGAGTCAGCCAGATGCTGCCGTGTAAACACTCTGACCTCAAAAGGGAAAGGACGAAGGGGAAAATGCGCACTGCGTGTGAAGCGACGGAATATTATTATCCTGGATTTACTACCTCATATACAGGCAAATCTGTATGATGGCCATGTGTTTCATTTACAGAAAGTGGATCTGTAAAGAGTACGCATTTCACGTGATTTACAGACATAAGTTTCTGTTAAAGATTGTAACAAGTGTGTTTTAAGGCTTGTTTTTTTGATTTGATTAAGATTTATCTCCTGATTTGCAGCTTTAGTGTGTAACATTATACTTAACACATGACTGTTTTCATATGCGTAGTCTTATCCTTGTCCTGTTTCACCTGTGTTCACCTGTGACTGATGGCTCGATGCATTAGAAGTGACACACACACACACACACGTCTTATTACTACAGTCTCTGAGCTTTAGCCTTTGCTCCGTTGCCCTGATGCTAAACTTAATATATTCTGACACAGTAACCTGCTCAAAGACATAAACCTTCCCCTCAAAATTTATTCTTTGGAGTCTCGGGGAGCTCCTGAGTGTGGTGACATCCATCACTCCTTAACCTATTTCTCCTTTTTGATTTCTTTTTTGTTGTTCCTGGAAAGGAAGGGTGGAGCAGTGTTATCAGCGAGTGAGGACAGATGGACATCATTCATCACCAAGCCCTCTAACACATGACCTCACAGCTGGACTAAAAGCCATAACATGTGTGCATGAAACAGACAGAGCGAGAGAGAGACAGAAAAAGAAAGAGAAGCAAAAACGGATAATCTCATAATCGCAAATTCCTAAGAAATTGGATGAATTATCTAATAAGGCCTTTGAAGAAAAGGTTTGCACGTTTATCCAAGACATGTTAAGACCACGTCCAGACTCATTTTTATCCTTACTGCTGTTTAAATTCTGTCGTCCACACTGAAATGCTTAGTGCTAAACCAGGAAATTTACATCATTAAGCTATTTACTATCTACTTTAATATAGCTGCACCAGCAAAGAAGGATTAAAAGTCAGAAGTTGTTCGTACAGAATTGAATAACCATCAAAATATTTCCTCTCACAGCCATTAATGCAGCTTTTATTTTGTAAAACTTTGACCAAATCAACACCATATACAATATAATATACAAGGATTACAATAAATCAAGTCACAGTAAAGAACCAAACAGGACAACGAATATCAACGTTTTCAAATACCTCTGTTTTTATCTTATCCATAAATATCAGTGATTGGTTTTGGGAGAAATGGTGACCATTGGATGTTTGATTGGTTGTTGGGAACAGTGGTGATCCGTGATTGGATGTTGGGAACAATTATGAACAGTGATTGGTTGTTAGTAAGGATGGTGTTCCGTGATTATCATTTGGAACGATGGTGATCCGTGATTGGTCACATCGACTTGGGAACATCGCATGCACAAATTCAGTCGATCTAACATGCTCTAGTGATGTGTGATATGAGATGGAGAGCCGTATAGAGTCCAGAAATTTCGGTAACGTTTGCACAAAGGGATGCTAGATTTGTTGCTGGGTATTTTTTTATATAAATATGCTAATAAAGTTGCCAATGCTGATCTCATCGTGCAAAGTAAAATAATAAATATCCCGAGAATTGATAATTGAAATATCACTTTCACATAAAAAAAACCCTTTAGTTATTTAATTTCACTGATGTTTGTTAATGTTTGTCATGTTTTTAATTCTTCCTTTTTGGCACTTTACTTATTTATATGCGCAATGCCTGCAAAAGCAAACCATCCCTCATCCGTGTTCCCAGGATGTGTAATATTGCAACACTAAACACTGTTTCCCAACAAAGCCAAGACCTGCATTATAATACTGCTTTTCTAAGCAGTGTCATAAATGCTTTGTGCATGTTGTGGTGATGGATCAGTAATGGAACAGACAGCGGTCTACTGAAAGCGCACTGAGGGCTGTGAATGAAAGTCTATCCTCAGTCCCCGGCGCTCTACGCGTCCCCGCTGCGTCTCTGCGTCGGCTTTGAGTGCACTGAAAACAACGCTCATTCATCAGCACGCTACTAAATGATGCAACTGGTTCTT
The DNA here is from genome assembly GCA_030014255.1 of Parauchenoglanis ngamensis. Classification (NCBI taxonomy): domain Eukaryota; kingdom Metazoa; phylum Chordata; class Actinopteri; order Siluriformes; family Auchenoglanididae; genus Parauchenoglanis; species Parauchenoglanis ngamensis. The sequence goes on from JAQMYM010000002.1 coordinate 3,184,030, forward strand.
ATTAGCACTGTTTGGACATGTTTCTTACCAAGGGGGCCCTGTTTCAGCTGCACCATTCCAGATGTTCTGTTACGAGATCCAGGCTTGGAGAGGAACGTGACAGAACCAACCAGCTCGAGTGAAAAGAAGCAGAAACTCACAGCGTATTAAATATATGTGTTATATGCAAGCTGGAGGATTTCCATGCATCAAGGCGGATGATTGATAGCTGACAAAACAGTGACTTCCTGATGGGGCTTTTTTATTATTTATAATGTTGATTTAGAAATTGTAAACATTTAAAATAACATGGCTTCAATTTAGTATCTTGTGGCTTCATAAAGTTGTGTGCATGAGCAATGCAAAAAAATATTAAGAAATTCTAACTAATAGAATGCGTGTCATGGACTGGAGGAAAAGGTGGATACAAGTGCACCTTAAGGTTAATTGAAAACAAGAACAATACAGACAGTGTAAACAGTAGGACCCAAAACATGAACTATGATCTCATGGTAAAAAACATACACAGACTAGACAATACAACCAGCAACGAAAGGCAAAGACTAGACAATGAGTCCTGTACAAAATGTGACTTAAATTCTAGTTCTCATTAACCAAAACGTGAATCATGTGACATGTTTGAGATGCAGTGGCTGATGGGAATTGTAGTCATGCACAGTATACTGTGTAACCATGATAATGTGCTGGATCAAGTGCTATTTTATAAGCTGCTGAATAACGAGGGTGGCATTTTGTAGTGTTAATATGTAATAATTAATACTGGGACTATTTATGCATTAATATTGTATATTGGCAAAATACTAGACCCCTGTTAGATGTTTATGTTAATGTGTGCCATGGTAACAGTCTTACATCATCATATTCATCTGTTTATTTTCTGTTTTAAATTACCTTTTTACCCATTTTCATTTCCTGTTTTTGAGGGTGAAAGGTGAGTGCTAGGGTTTAAAGGTGGTGGTCTAGATACTATTGAAAAACCTCATCTTGGATGTTTCTTTCTATAAAATACGAGGTGTGAACAACCTCAGGGGCAGGTAATTTGCATAATCTGAATAGAGAGCCCAGAAAATGGATTTAAACCCAAGCATGAACACACACAAGTATTTTTACTCAACTATATATGTAGATTTTTGTCTGAGTTAGGACATGGTTATGGTTAAAGTTAGAAGAAGGTATCTTCTCTTCAATAATCAATCTTAAATCTAATGTTGTAGATTCCAGCTGTTATAATTTAACACAAATTGTCCATCAGATCTGTTAGAGAACGTTTGCTTTGTAGTTGGAGTGTTTTTCTTGGTGACTGCTGTAAAGGTATGTGTGTCTAAACTGTGAGGTCAAGTGTCAGAGGCAATGAAGATGTTTCACGCTTATTTTTGACACGGTTACACTGTCAAAACTTAGTCAAGGTGACTGCAGAGTAGGGCTTGCATAGAGTAGTCGACTGACATACACACTAGTTGATGCTGCGGGGATTTCGACAAGTTTGGTGGAGGAAAAAACAGTGAGGCAGACAGGAAAGAAAGAAGCTAAAAGCACTTTTGTACTTTGAAAATCACATATTTCACACAGCATGAAGTCAGTTCTGCAGTCCACTGCATGAGACTACAAGATAGGGACATAACGACAGAATCCAGTCATGATTCGATTCGATTCGATTCGATTCTCAGAATATTTTGAACAAAATTTGAATGAAAAAAATAATGACTGAAAAGACTCTTTACAATTACATTTTTGTCCGTATTAAATTAAATAAATTAAAATTGACTATGAACAGAGGTTTAATACTGTAAACAAGATCATTTAAATCAAAACTAGAGCTCCAAAGTGGGCTAAAGTGCCTGCTTTCTGCGATAAAGTTCTCAGTTCTGCAGGTCTCAGGCTGGTTAGTTAGTGAAAAACTACTGAAAAGCTCTTTTTAGCTATTATAATGTGGTCGTGTAACTGTATAAACTATAAGTCATTGTGAGCCAGAGCTTTTGGGCCCAGCATTCAAATAGTGTCCAAGCAATAGATGCATAATTAATAGAATGCTGATTGCCTTGATAGGAATCACACATTCCCACAAGTCCCATAATCATTACACCCCTACTACAAGACTGTGCTGCCAAATGAATTCGTCCTGTAGTTCATTATCACCAATCCCACTTATCCCACTTATCACTATCCAATCCCACTTAGTTTACAGTCAGCTAAGTAAATTGGCAGCACAAAGTAGCTCTAATGGGATGATTCAGACTTGTTTTCAGGGCTACTTAGGCCAGCAGAACATGGCAGAAAAACCTCCCTGCCAAAGATATTACATCCTCCATTGAACATTAAGCTGTAAGGAGCTCTCAGATTCTGAATAAAAGCTTTCAGCTGAACCTCCAGTTCATCCGCATGAGTACATTTTAGGAAATGGTCCATCTTTAAATAATCTACTATGATACAAAGAATTATTATTTTGAACATTTCATGCACATACACATTCATAGACCAAAGGAAGTTGGAAATGTAAGTGCAGCCTGTGTATCTGTTAACTGAACAGGCTTCAATGTTTTCACACTTTATTTTGCTCAAATAAAACAGCAATGTCCTTAAACAGTTTTTGGAAAAGATGAATAGTTGACTACTTTTTTTGAATGACCAAAATATTAATTATTGTGCAAATGACTACTACTTTACTAGTTTACTAGATGGTAAACTACTTTATGTCCTTACAGTAGGCTAATACAACATCTTCTGTGCTTTTTAGTTGTTTAAATGTATTAGAAATGTTTAAATGTATTATTAATGTAAATTCAATTGGTGTTTAAGAGCAGGTTGATATTTGTATTCTGTACAAATGTCTCTGTACAAATGTCTCTGTACAAATGTACTCTGTACTTTGTAAATTTCTCCAAACACCTTATTACTTCCCTGCAATATTATGTCTTTTCTACGTGCCTAGACCTCTTGTGCCTCATTTTGTGTCTTTGATTTATGTTACGTCTCTTTTCCAACTGATCAAAGGTAATTTATGGGAAATTTTAAGGTTCATTCCATGTGTCTATACCTCTTGTGCTTTATTTCATGTTCTTGGTTTAATTTAATGCTAAGACTGGCAGACAGGTGTGAATAATTAGTTTGTATGTGTGTGTGTGTGTGTGTGTGTGTGCGTGTGTGCGTGTATGCGTGTGTGTGTGGGCATGTTTCTATATTGGTGGGGACCAAATGTCTTAACAAGGGTAGATATATCTGACAGTTTTGACCTTGTGGGGGACATTTGGCTGGTCCCTATGAGGAAAACGATGTTGGGTCATTGAGGTTATCCTAAGCTTAGTTCCGTCATGACCCTGTCTTTAGGTCAACAGTTCAGCGCCTTCAGTAACAACACTGACTCACTGCTTCCTATTTCTCCCAAAATCTGAAAAGTTACTGATAAGACATAAAAAGATGAATGATAGGATTGTAGCTTTAATTTAATCATAACCTTATAAAGTCATCAGGTCAAACATACAGTATATTAGTGACAGGTGAATTGGTGATAATGGGTGGCTTTGAGTTCCATGTTAAAATTTTGCACCTTATTTTTCACTGTATGTTAAACGAGATACTAATTATAACCATCATGAGCATAAACGCTTGATCAAAAGCATCATCGACAGCGTTGTGAAATGATCTTTTAAACACATTTAGAATGAAAATTTTGCAAGCGCGGAAATAATAAAATCACCTGTTCGCCAAACAATTTAGTCCATCTTATCACTTCCATTATAGTGGCTGTAAATACTCGATCCCTCACTTTTTCCTGTAGGCCAAAAAGAAACATAGCTTGTTACTGAGAAACTAGAAAACACATCATCCTTCACCTTTACAGTACTCCATAGTGGAAAACCTTTATACATTTATTTTTGCTTGCTTTACTTTTTTGTTTAATACTTTTTACTGAATTGCTTCAACAAATGCATTCAGAACAGATGACTCACTAGCAGCGTTGCTGATTAACACAATTATATAAAAGGAAGAGCACTTTACTGGCACATCAAGTCATGTCAAGTTTAGTAGGTTTTTATTGTCGTTCCTCTATATAGCTCATGGTGCAACACGTAACCATATGCAAGACTACATAAAACGCAAATACACAACACGTGAGATGAGTGCAGGACAATAAATACACAGAACACGTGCTGCAAGCAGTAAACTATTTGGTAGTGTAGCAGCAATAGATATGTCTGTAGCACCAAGTATAGAGTTCCATAAAGTATTACAGCTTTCCATAAAGTGGTATTATAGCGTTCCATAAAGTGCCTTCAAATGCATTCCGCAGATGTTCATGTGTAAGAGCCATATTGAACAAGTCTGAGGTCAAAGCGAACAACTTATTACACAAAGTGAGCCATGGTTAGTGGTGGTGTCTGAAACACGGAGTGTTATGGGGACCTGAGAGATGCTCGTGTGATAAGGAAGTTGTAACTGCTTCTGAATATCACGCAGGCCAGACGCAGACGCAGTTCCATTTGGTACCTATTTGTGACCTGTCAATGAATAAAAGTGTTCAGGAACTTGGACGTCTTTATAAGAACCGCATGTGAACTGACGTTTTATCACGGTGGAAATCTAGATTCTTCGTTCGGTGTGCGCTTGACACTGGAACCCTGCGTCTCAAAATTGTAAGATGATTACATCCAATTGAAAGAGAAAAATGACTCTCATTTGAGGCGTACCTGATGGGAAAACATGCTGTGTGTGTGTGTGTGTGTGTGTGTGTGTGTGTGTGTGTAGGAATGAATCCACAGAACCGAGCCACAGTTAAGGAAATGACCGTGTGCTCCGTTTAGCGCTTGTCTAGAATAATGATTGAAAGTTTGTTTAAACGATTTTGGATGCAGTGAATGTCAGAATTTGGGAAAAATACCCTTTATATAAATGCTTTTGGAGATCATTTAAAGAAGAACAGGAAAACACGTGTTTCCGTCAGAGCAATGCTAAATCTGGGTTAAAATAAGAACTGATGTTTTGCCAGCAGTCATGATTTACAGCGACTGTGGTCAGTGAATGGTCAGGGACTCGGACTTTTAGTTATGGATGCATGTGGATTCGTTCTGACGGGGCGAGACTGTAGGGCCGAGCTGCCTGACGTGATGGGTTATATTTAATGTCATGGAACAAAAGTTTGCACGTAGGAAACTTAAAAAATATGCCAGATAGATAGTTTAAGTAAAAAAACCCTGCTCTAATCTCTAGATCAGCATTCAGATGATGTAACACTTATATTTATTATAATGTAATTATATTATTTATTATGTTTATATTATATTATATATTATATGCATCTCAATTATTTTATTGTACAGCAAGACTGTAAGAACGCCGGGGATAGATCATGTTTACGACGTGTTTAGACACTGTTTAGAGGTTCAAGTCCTCTTAAAGATTCTTATTTCCATGATGAAGCTTGCAAAAGTATAGCAGATGGTTCCTGTTTCATTCAGGCTTCTTTCACTGTCCCTTTATTTTCACTTCATCAGTCATTCACTATGATTGCACATCTGCATGCAAGAGGAGGATGCTCAGCATCTGTGTGTGTGTGTGTGTGTGTGTGTGTGTGTGTTTTAGTGGAATAGCTTCTTATAAAGGTCTTCAGCAGGTGTGTGCTCTACACCACCAACATTATATAAAGAGAGCGTGTGTGTATGTGTGTGTGCAGCAGTGGACAAATCATAAATGCATTAACTAGCAAACCAGGCAAGTGAACTAAAAAGCAGCAACTACTATAGCTCAAAGGTACGATTATGCGCAATAATACACACTATGGAAAGTAATCTATGTAGCCAAAGACTTTATCCCCTCGTCTATAGTCTAATCTCTTTGAATTCAAACAACACTTCACCAGTGAGTGTGCTGGAAACACATCAAGTTTGATCAATTCAAACCACTCTGAAGTGTTAAATTAAAAGCGACCGTCTTTCTTTCCCGACTTAATGAAAACTCCAGGCTCGCTTTAAGAGTTTAATCCCCAATATATAGCACACACATCAAAAAGAGAGACATTCGCGGTATGAAGCTAAGCTATGCTTTTGACGAAAGTGTGTGAACTCACATGCTACACCTGAGGCTCTGGCTTTTCTCTCAGGCCCAAAAATTACTCCCTGCAGGCTTCCCGATTGGCCTGAAATCCCTCCCTATTGTCCACGGATGTTCATTTCCTGTCGCTCTCACACCTCGCTTGTGGATCCCGAGCGATTCTTTTCCCCCTCGGCCCTGTGGGTAAACTGGCTCAAGATTAGCGGGGTAGACAGCGAGGTCAAAGGTCGTCTATTGCAGGAGGATTTTGTCCTGGTGTTAAGCGTGAAAGGGTTTGACTGTGAGTCAGTGGGGCTTTGTTGTTTGATGATGGTTTATTTAATGCCATTAAAGGCAGGGTCATGCGGGTCGAAAGACAGGCTTACGGTCTGATTTCAGTCTGTGAGATAGTCCCAGTCAGCATGAGCGCGAAGGAGGAGATTAAGCATACTTAATGACCAGTGACAATGTGACTCAGTAGTTACAATACACATCCATACAGTCTGGGTGCTCGGGAAATACAAGTAGACTGTAAAAGGTTTCATTCGGTATGCCTTTTAAATATTGATGCACTCCACCAGGGGTACTTAATTCTGTATCTATAGCATGCACAACTCGTTCTGTATTATCACACAGGACAGGTATGTGCAAACTCTGACAAACCTGAGCAAATAAGCAGTAACTCTCCTGCTAAAAATAACAGTCACCTTGCAGATCACATATCGAGAGAAGTATAGACGCTAGCCAGATGCTTCTGTGCGATGCATCAGTCATCTGAACAGGCTCGCTAACTAATCGCTAACTTTTTGTTGACGGCGGAAACATGATGTGATACATTAGACTCATTGTTACACATAGTTATTTCCTTAGGGCACTTAACTAGCTAACTAGCTACTGGGCAACCAAAACATGCGACTGGTGAGCTAGCTAATGAATTTATTATTCCTTCGCCTGCGCAGAAATAATCCCATTATATGTGCTTATATTTGCAAGTGCAGATGTTGACATCAGTATAAATTTCTTGTAATCCTTTCCCATGGATATTTTGTTGTTATTATTTTTTTTTTAACTAACAACTTTTACATTAATTGCGACTCCAGTTGCTACAAATACAGGATCCTGATGTGATCCTAATCCCAAGCCACAGCCTGTATAAAGTTTCACATGCTCTCTCTTTGTCAACATTGGGTTCCTGTGTGTTCTCCGATTTCCTCAGAGCTCCCAAAAACATCCTCTGAGATAAAATTGGCAACTAAATTGCTCCTAGGTGTGAATAAACGTCCCGTCCAGGGTGTATTCCCTTTTTGCTTTGGACAGACTCCAGAACCATCCTCCGGATGACCCTGTCCAGGACAAAGTGCTTAATAAAGATGAATAAAAGAATGAACGAATGAACATATACACTACCAGTCAAAAGTTTGGACACGTCTTCTCTTTCATAGGTTTTTCTTTTTTTTTTTTCTACATTGTAAAACAATACTGAATACCTCAAACTGTGAAGCAACACATGTACTGAATTATGTAGTAAACAAAAAAGTGTAAAAAAAAAAAAAAACCCCAAACAAAACATGTTTCATATTTTAGATTCTTCAAAGTCGCCCCATTTAGCATGATGATATTGTGGGCTTTATCTTAACCAGCTGCATGAAGTCGTCACCTGGAATGCTTTTCAGTGAACAGGTGCGCCTCGTTAAACGCTTATTA
>JAQMYM010000002.1:3191857-3223397 GCA_030014255.1 Parauchenoglanis ngamensis
ATAACAAAATCCTACTCGCCATGAATATAGCCATAGAAGCTGGCATGGCGTAAAGAAAAGAAAGAAAGAAAGAAAGAAAAGCTGTATCTCTGCACTGCAGTGTTCAGGGTGCATTATGATTAACAGCTTTAATGATTTTTTTCAAATAAAATTCTTAAGAATTGTCTGTTTCTCTCTCTGTCAGTCACTCCTTTAATAAAAGCAGAGATGGCAGATATTTGGATGTGGGATTGTTATAAATCTCAGCTCCCTGTTACCTGCGGTGATAAAGACGGCACTCTGTATCGGGACAAACTGGCCAAAGGTACGCCTTCATCCTGTTATTCAGTTTTGTTGAAAATAAAGGTTTGAATGTTGAATTTCATTCAGCTTAATTGAATTGAATTTATATTTAATTTAATTTAATTCAGTAATAATTTAATTCAGCCTGATTATAATCAGCTAAATTCCTTGTTAACACCTTGGGTGTTAATTAGAGCCAGTAGACCTTCTAAGTATTCTTGACACTTAGAAACGTTTGGGTTTTAGCAATCTTGCCACCTGGGTTTGGACTCCGCACCCTTAGGTTTGTGACAGTGGATAATGCTGCAGTAATCATTATAAATCTTTACCTAAAAGTTAATTTTCCAGAACATTGTGAAACTCAGATCAAAAAATGAATAATATAGGTAATACTTAAGTTTTAAGTAAAATCTAACAATGATGTCCTACTCCTGTGTAAGATGTTGATTTTGATTGGTTGCCACAAGCCACATGAAGTTATCAAAGCAATCTTTTGAGAAGAGTAAGAAAATGTAAGTATGAGCCACTGTACCAAATTTGAACTTTCGTTCTGAATGTTTTTCACTGAGGAATAAGGAGTTTTTATTAAAGACCCTCCTAGTGGTCAATTTGTACGAAACTTGTGGAATCGTATTCAGAATGTCATAAAAACTGATCATGTTAACATTTGTGGAAATCATACAATTCATTGAGGAGATAAGACAATAATTGTTTATTTGAAGTGTATGTTTGTTTTGTTCCTGTAGGGTACAAGAGTATCCAGTCTCAGGGTCGCTGGTTCACTGTAAGCGAATTTGAAACGTTTGGTGGAAAAGGAAAGGGCAGGAACTGGAAACAGAGCATCTTCTGCCAAAACACTCCACTGCAGACACTTATAGAGGTAAATATCATATCTGATTGGGTTTGGTGCTGTATGTACGATGGACGCATTAATCTGTAAGCAAACTTAGGGACAATGGTTTTCTCTTTTCCGCTTTCTTGTTTTTGTTAGGAGGGCCATCTACAGTCTTCAAGTGCCAAACGATGCTATGATCAGAAGGTCTTCAGCACTTTTCAGTTTATTGTACGATATTTGTCATGGTGTAGCTCCAAAAATATACTAACGTTACTTACGAACTTACGAAGGTTAATATCTGCTTTTTTTCTTTTCACAGAAGCAGAAAATTCAGCTTCCTGTCAGCTCTTTGGAAACCCCTAGCCCCCGTTAGTACACACGCACACACACACGCACACACACGCACACGCACACGCACACACACACGGGCATGTACATAGCCTGGCCCAAAAAAAGTCACACACACTAGTATTTCATTGTATATTGGCTTGTACAGTGACCACTATGCATGGCCGCTTCATGCACTTCCCTTCTTACCCTGATGCTCTCATCGCTCTGAAACATCAGCCCACATGACCTTCTCCTACTGCTCCAGAGTCCAATCTTTATTCCCCCTAGCAAATTGAAGCCTATTTTTTTCCAGTTAGCCTCACTAACAAGTGGTCTTATGGCCACACAGCAGTTTATCCCCAATCCTGTGCGCTCTCATCACACTGTGCATGTCGAAATGCTCTTACTTTCACTATTAATCATAGCTGTGAGTTGTACTCTCAGGTTTTTTTTATTATTATTCCACTTCACCCAGTGTTTCAGTGATTTCCAATCATGGACCGTCAAGATTTTTTTCTGACCACATTTCTTCTCTTCACGGTTGACGTTTGCTACGTTCCTTCCAGGTTTTAATACTGCGCCGGGCCCTAGTTCTTACCCAAGTATTTACTTATTTAAATCGAAATGGTGACTTTTTTTGGACCAGGCAGTGTATGTTTACAGACTTTTATTTATTTTTTTATGTATTTGTAATTCCGCCTGTTAAAGAGTGTTGCTCCGCTGGTGTCTGTTAGAGTCATTATCCATTGGGATCCAGAGAGAGGGATCACGTGAAGACCATGAAGTGGAATGGAAACTAAAACAAGAGGAGGAGGAAGAAGACGGCAAGCCAGTGGATTTGCCTACATTTAACACATTAGCTTTACCAGTCAGCTGTGGCTCGGTCAGTGAGACTTTAGATAAAAGCACATTTGCAAGTAAGTAATCCGAGCTAACGTTGTTTAAATCAGGTAGCGCGAGTTATTAGGCAAAGCAGTAGTTTTGGGAGTCAGTGTGTTTGAAGGTGCTCGTTATGATGTGGTGTATGTTGACATGGTTTTGGTTAGACAAATTAATGAGAAAACTACTTTTTGTTTTAATTTCCCTAAAAAGAAGTTTATTCTTTCAAGATAGCAAATAATTTCACCACAATATTATCGTTATACTGTTACTGTTAGTACTGTCTGGTTTTGTGAGTTTCGCCTATAAAACCGGAATTTAAGTGCTAGAAAAGCTACATGTCTCTATACTTTTATCGATAAATGTTTCCTAAAATTTGTTTATTTCTCTTTCTGCGTCTTTGTCAGCTTCGTCATTAATAAAAGGAGAAATGGTGGACATTTGGACGTGGGATTGTTACAAATCTGAGCTCCCTGTTACCTGCGGTGATAAAGACGGCACTCTGTATCGGGCCAAACTGGCCAAAGGTACGCCTTCATCCTGTTATTCAGTTTTGTTGAAAATAAAGATAAATACAAAAAAAAAGTTGGAATGCTGTGTGAAATGTAAATGAAACCAGAATGCACTGATTTTCAACGTTTTTTTGACCTATATCCATTTCAATAAAATACAAAGTCAAGATATTTCATGTTCAAAATGATAAATATTATTTTTTGTGAATATTCAAAAGCACAATCAGGAATGATCTCATGGAAGCAACACTGGCAAAATGCTCACAGGTTTTTTTTTAGTACAAAGCATTTTTAAATGCAGTGTTGATGCTCAAGTAGGGTGGATAGTTTAGACTTATTTAGGAAGCGCTGTCGCATGAAACAGCAGAATTTGCTCATTTTACACACAGGAGAAGAGCGTTTCACTGTAGGAATAATAAACAGGATAACGCAGGCCAAATGTTGTTTTGAAACACATTTACTGTGGGAACTGGACTGAGGGGTTTCTCCTTTGTGCTGGTCAGAGAATCATTTATTAATAATTTATTAATGTAATAAATAATAATTTATTAATCAATTATCAATAATTACATTTATTTGTTGGTAGCAAAATGCTGAATCACACAACTTCATCATCTGTTTTAATTCTTTACTTGTGGTTGATTTAAAGCGTATGTTTTTGTTCCTGTAGGGTACAAGAGTATCCAGTCTCAGGGTCGCTGGTTCACTGCAAGCGAATTTGAGAAGTTTGCTGGAAAGGGAAGCGGCAGGAACTGGAAACAGAGCATCTACTGCCAAAACACTCCACTGAAGACACTTATAGAGGTAAATCTGATATCTGATTGGGTTTGGTGCTGTAAACGATACATGCATTAAACTGTGGGCACGTTTAAGGACAATTGTTTCTCCTATCTATGCTCTTGTTTTTGTTAGGAGGGTCATCTACAGTCTGCGAGTGCAAAACCGAGCTATCAGAAGGTCTTGAGGACTTTTCAGTTTATTTAGAGTATTTGTCATGGTGTAGCTCAGTGAAACACAAAAGAAATGTATTATTGAAAATCTGATTTTATTTTTTCACAGAACCAGAAAATCGAACTTCCTGTCAGCGCTTTGGAAGCCCCTAGCTCCCGTTAGTACACTCCCACACGCATGACCACTCTGAATTTGTGAAGTTTGTAGAGTTGCTAGTTTGACATTGAGCTTTAGAGGAATATAAGGCAGTCTTCAGAGACTGATGCTACAAGATAGCAAATAGGTTTTTGGCAATATTACTGTTATACTATTACTACTATCTGGTTTATGGAGGTCTGCCTATTAAACCTGGATCTTAGTGCTAGAAAAGCTGTAATATGTCAATGTACTACAGTGTGCAGGGTATATTATGATTGATAGCTTTAATAATGTTTTTAAATTAAAATTGGAAAACTTCTCTCTCTCTCTCTCTCTCTGTGTCTGTCAGCCGCTCCATTAATAAAACTAGAGGAGGTGGGAATTTGGATGTTGGATTGTTATAAATCTCAGCTCCCTGTTACCTGCGGTGATAAAAAAGGCACTCTGTATCGGGACAAACTGGCCAAAGGTACGCCTTCATCCTTCATCCTCCAACATTATTCAGTTTTGTTGAAAATGAAATAGAAAGGCGCAGTCAGGACTCAAACACTAACCTTCTGATAGCAACACTGATACACAAAGTGCAGACTTTCTGTATTAATTAAGCGTATGTGTATATAAACTGGGTGAACAGGGTAGGAACTACACCACGTTATACGTATATCTGGTCTCTCGTTTTTAACGACTGCTTCGCAGCATTAGATGTAACTATAATCACACTAAAAGTATGTGCCGTTCACCAGTAACTACAATTGTTTGTTGTCGACAAAATGCCGAATCACACCACCTCATCCATTATTTCCTCACGTGTGGTTTATTTAAAGCGATTTTTGTTCCTGTAGGGTACAAGAGTATCCACTCTCAGGGTCACTGGTTCACGGCAAGCGAATTTGAGAAGTTTGCTGGAAAGGGAAAAGGCAGGAACTGGAAACAGAGCATCCTCTGCCAAAACACGTCACTGAAGACACTTATAGAGGTAAATATCATATCTGATTGGGTTTGGTGCTGTAAACGATACATACATTAATCTGTAGGTGCATTTTTTTGTTCTCTTTTCCATTTTCTTGTTTTTGTTAGGAGGGTCATCTACAGTCTCCAAGGGCAAAACAATACCATGATCAGAAGGTGTTGAGCACTTTTCACTTTCCAGATTATTTTTCAATATTTTTCAGGGTGTAGCTCAATAAAATGCAAAGGATCGTAAGTATCTAATTTTCTCTTTTCACAGAATCAGAAAATCGAGCTTCCTGTCAGCACTTTGGAAGCCCCTAGCCACCGTTAGTACACTCCCACACGCATGAGTGTATATGTATATATATAGCCTTTTATTTGATTTTTTACTGTGTTTGTGAATCCATCTGTAAAACAGTGTTGCTCAGCTGGTGTCAGTTGGAGTCAGTATCCAGTATACAGACTGGGGAATCGTTTGAAGACTGTGAAGAAGAATGGAAAATCAAACGAGAAGAGGAGGAAGAAGACAGCAAGCCAGTGGATTTGCCTACATTTAACACTTTAGCTTTACCGGTCAGCTGTGGCTCAGTCAGTGAGACTTTAGATAAAAGCAGATTTGCAAGTACGTAATCAGAGCTCAGTCTAACGTTGTTTAAATCAGGTAGCACGAGTGAGCTAGCAGTTTATTAGGCAAAGCAGTAGTTTTGGGAGTCAATATTTGAGTTTGAAGGTGCTCATTGCAATGTTGTCGGGACTCACAGAGAAGTTCCCAGTTTGTAATTATGACATTGTGCGCACCTTCTGACAGGCATTATTTGCTGATTAGATGTGATGTCAGCATGAAAACATTAAAATGGCTCTGTTCTGTTAAAGCAGGTTTTGGGGAGTGGCTTAGTAGTACATGGTAAATAATGCAAGTTAAGCAATAAAATCTACAGTGGATTAGGATGTGCAGTATCAGTATCACATATCCAGATTGTGTACAGTACAGAAAGTATGTTAATTAACACACAAAGATATATAGCCATTATGAATTGCTAGTTACAAGATGGCAAATAATTACAGGACCGGTTTAGGGAGATCTACCTGTCCTGTTAAACCTCAATTTTAGTGCTATAAAAGCTATTATGTCTCTCTACTACAATGCACAGGGTGTGTTATGGTTGATGACTTTAACAATTAATTTTAAATTGCAATTCTTAAGAATGGTCTGTTTCTTTCTTTCTGTCAGCTGCTTCATTAATAAAAGTAGAGGAGGTGGATTTTCGGCCATGGGATTGTTATAAAACTGAGCTCCCTGCTACCTACAGTGATAAAGAAGGCACTTTGTGTCGGGACAAACTGGCCAAAGGTACGCCTTCATCCTATCAAAACCTTCAGTTTTGTTGAAAACAAAAGGTAACTATATCAGCCAGTGGCAGTAATCTGGGTCCAAGCGGCTTGGGAGCCTTTGGATGCTGGTTTCTTTTTTAATTGTTAATGAAATGTGTTTTTCTTCAATGAAAGCTGAAATGATGAGACACAAGAAAAACTCGTAGCGTACGTGCATGCATCGTGGATAGTACTGCGACCCTATGTGACGAGTAAATGTAGTGTACGCAGGCCATACATAACGATCAGCAAGTACATAGACAAATAAGAAGGAAGACAAAAGAGTATACATATCATAACAATACATGCCCAAGGTTTAAATGCACAGTCAAGTAACTGAACAAGGAAGCAAAGTATCAAGCTGCTCACTTTAACTTAACAGCTTGTGTTGAACTTAACAACCAGTTGTTTAATCTAAATACAGTTAGCCTGTGTAGTGGCCCCTGTTAGCCCCACATCACCTGGGCTAGTCGTTGTTTTAAGGCTGTTTTTAATGAACTTGACTGCTGCGGGGGTTGGGGGGGGCGGTGGTGCGGTGGTTAGCACTGTCGCCTCACAGCAAGAAAGTCAGGGACGATCGAGGATTGAAACTCTCCTCTCTTTGTAGCTTAAGGGAAGGGCTTCCTCAGCCTGGGGCAGGATCTTGTCATGGTTGGATAATGGATAATGCAGGTGAACGATTAATGGTCTCGGTGGTTTGTTTTGGTTTTGGTCTGTTGCATAGATTGTGATTCAAGGTTTAGGTCAAGTGCTTCCTGAGGTACAGGCTAAAGAGTAAACGTTTTTGTTAAAGCGAACCTTTTGGCTGTTTGTGTAAGGCTTTTTTATAGTCGTTCTTTAGTCACAAACCTACGTACCAATTTTCATGTTGATTGGCCATTCACAGTAGAATATACAAGCTGCTGAATTTCCATTGGAAGTATTACCCATTGCCACATTAATTATCAAAGCAGTATTTTGAGAACAGTAAGAAAATGTCACTATGTGCTACTGTACCAAACTTGATCTTTTTCTTATTCTTTTAAAATTGAAAAACATGCAATTTTAGTATTGCTTGTTTACTACAAAACTGTTGGAACAGCCAGGCAAATGAATGAGTTTTTGCTGTGTACTGAAGACATTTGTGTGCGAGATCAAAAGTTGAATATGAGAAGTCAGGTCAGAGTGCCATTTGCGCAGGTGTGACATCATCGCAACTTACGTGCACATAGTGTCTGCCTTGGTGCAACTATGGTGTAATAATGATTGCCATGGCGTGCTGTTTCGTGTTTTAGACGTGTCCGCAGATGCGCACCTAGTTCGTAACTTACGCGTGACAGATGGCATGGCATGGTGGAAAGAATGCATAACTTGTCGTGAAGCCCTCTTTTTGGCATGTGTTGGCACGACACAATGCAAACCTGTTCATGACCAAAATTTGTGCAGGTGTCAGGCTGTCTTGAGAAGTACATGGGTGAATAATGCAAGTTAAATATTAAAAATCTGTATTTTATTATGGTTATGTGGTAACAGAGTTGCATATACAGATTGTGTACAGTACAGAAAGTACGGTAATTAACACATATAGATGATATTTAGCCATTCTGAATTTGTACATTTTGTAGAGTTGCTAGTTTGACATTGAGCTTTAGAAGAATATAAGAGAGTCTTCAAAGACTGATGTTAGAAGATAGCACAAAATTACAGACCAATATTGCAGTTATACTGCTATAACCACCTGGCTTATGATGGACTACACTACCTGTCTAAAGTTTGGACACACCTTCTCTTTCATAGGTTTTTCTTTTTTTGTTGTTTTCTACATTATAAAACAATACTGAATACCTCAAACTATGAAGCATATGTTTCATATTTTAGCTTCTTCAAAGTCGCCCCCATTGAGCTTGATGATATTGTGGGCATTTTCTTAACCAGCTTCATGAAGTCGTCACCTGGAATGCTTTTCAGTGAACAGGTGCGCCTCGTTAAACGCTTATTAGTGGCATTTCTTGCCTTCTTAATGCGTTTGAGACATACAGTAACTAGTAAATGGTAAATGATAAAAATACAGTATTTTTTATAACAGCCCTGTTGAACAACTGGAGTAATCCATATTATGTATGTAATCCATTATATATGGACAAACAACAGTCCATCATCACTTTAAGACATGAAGAGTCTTTTAAGTAATAAAAATAAAGAAAAAACATTGAATTAGAAGGTGTGTCCAAACGTTTGACTGGTAGTGTAGGGCTTGCGGCCGCGCCTGAGGAATGTGGCGAACGGACAGAAAGCGCTTATCTCCTGACAGCTTCCTCAGCTCCAGGTTCACCCTGATGGAGAGGACAGGTTGAGCTCAAAATCCCAGAATTAGTGCTCGCTTGTCTGCACCTCCAGAGCCATCCATCACTCCTGCTGCCTCCTCATCTGATTCAGGCTTACGGGATAAGCTCACTAATTTACTCCACACACACACACACAGGTTTATAACAGGTTTCGAGAAACAGAGATTTAGTTAGAAATGTCACATTTAATCACTACAGCACACCATAACGAATCTTGTAATTACATGCAAACGTGAACTTTGGTACTGTCCTTTAAAATGCAATTACTTACTAAATGGGATTCAGATTCCTAATTCACAGCTGTCGTTTGCCTCTTAACCACAATCCCATGTGCACTGTGCCAGTATGTTTACTATTAATCTGATGGGATGTTCCACAGCTGTGTATGGCCGTACTCCTGTCACGATTACTGCGTGTTTACTCTCTCAGTAGATCATCGTCCAGATGCTGAACTTTAAGAGGGACGGGTAAATAAGGCTGCACATTTATCTCGTTCTATGTCATACCTGCGGCGTATCTTCTGAAGAACTTCTGAAGGAGCTGCAAACCTGGAGAGCTCTACCACGTCCCACGCTTTCCACTGCTTATCCTGAGTTTGAAGGGCTTTTGGGATGCAGTGTTGATGTTTCTCAATGAGGTGGCCTCCGTGGAAGTTAGCATTCCATTCCAAATTAAATATATTTCTCTTATTAGTAGTTTACCAAAAGATCTGAGGGAAATATTTGTAGTCTTGATGGTTTATGAGTCAATGATGTGTTTATTTCATGCTCGCACATTATAGCTGGAAACCTCAGCATTTGTTGTTTCATTTCTACACAGATATAGTATGTATATTTTTCTCATTAAATTGTGAATATGATTCTTTAAACCATGCATGATAAAAAGTTGGCTATGTTGCACCTTCTCCAAAGATTCGGGATGAGGTCTCCAAAGGTCGTTCTGTCGTGCTTTGACCTTTTTACTTGCCATAAAAAGCGAGAATGATTTTACAGCCAGATTTACATCATGTGTTTATTCACTTTCTTATACCAATCACTCCAAGATGCAGATTATATAAATAAGTGGCGACGTTTTGTAACACGCCACTTAGTCGCGCTTCAGCCGGACGTTAAACATCCACTCCACATGACTCAGAGCTTCCAAGAGTGATTCTCAGAGCTTGCTTAGACGATGGCCCTGTTTTATCTCTGAAAGTGTTTTATTCTTTATTCCTCGAGTCACGATTTCCCGCCCCTGCTAGCGCATGCTAACAGTCTATGTTTGATATCATATTTGGGAAGTTGACCCGGGGAACGCACGTCCTTTGTTTTCCGTGACTTTCTTTGCCGCGTGACATTGTGTTTGCGTGTCTGCTTTGTGCCTCTCCTGTGTTGTTGAAGGAATAAATGAAAGTGTCGTGTGGATGGTTTGGACCAGCGGCCGTGTGGGAAAGTTCTGCTTGTTTGTAGTGTGTTTATTTAGATGAACTGGACTCTAAATAATACCTCAGAGAAGGACTTTTTTTTATAAATGTGTTTGCATTTTTTTCACATTTGTCAGACTTTTAGAGCTCTTAGACAGAAACACAGATGCTCCCAGATGTTTAATGTACACAATTTTTGATGTGTTTCATATGAATAAACTGTAAACAGAGCATCAAATCGTAATACATCTTATTAAATAATTTTGACTTTTTTTGTCAGTTTGACGCACTTCGAGCCGTGCTGTTACACCTGAAGTGGAGTCACCGTTAGCACGGCGACTTGCCAATGATTTCACCGAGTAAGGCGTAAAGTATCCCGTGCTACGTCTCTGAACATATCTGTTATTCTTACGCCCAGCGAAAGCTTCCAGACGGTTTACTCTTGCTTTAAACAATCTGTACGTTCTAGCATTACAGCTTTAATGTCTGCAGAACTCCAAGTACAATCCACTGACTATAAAAACATCATAAATCTGCCTGCACAGGTTGTTTGATGAAATCATGTGATTCAGATCGGTCTCTCTGTAAGACTTTGCCTTCTTTTTCCACTGCCCTGTACAGCGAGGAACTCAACCCACTCAGTGTCAGAAAGCTGAACTCAGGGCTGCAGACAGGACGAGGTCATGAGCTGGTGTTATGATTCAGATTAGCAGACGGATGGATTAGAGGCCTTCCGCTATCTGGGTCAGTTTGTTTAGCGCTGTCTAAACTAGCCAGCCTGTATCTTGTGTGCTGAATGGACTGAAATGGTCTCAGGATTTGCAGATTTGCAAATGGTTGTGTGACGTATCTCAGGGTTGTAACTATAGCCTGTGTTGCAGAATCCCACCACCCGCTGCACTACGTACATCAGCTGATGCCAGGATCAGACTACACGATATTTTTGGCTTTCACAATGGTCATCGTGCCAGATTAGGCGATCATAATGCCATAAATTCTTGCCATGTCTTGGTTGGGAGATTGGAAACATTATAAGTTTGACCCCTAAGAATCATTGTTCACATCGTTGCGTGTCATTGGGGAGGAGGGTCAAGAAATAGTCAATCATGGCTACAGAAGTAACACCAAACTAGGTGAGAAAATGCAAAATTTTGACATGCTAGACTTTTCATCTGCATGTTGTGGAACATCCCAGACACCACATCGCTGTTTTTCATTTATGTCACACTACAAGACCCATTCATCATTCCCTGTGTTCATGTTTAGGTTCGTTAGGTCACAACAAAATCGTGTCAAAATTGGGCTGAATTTGTGTAGCGTTAATGCACTTCAGCTTTCTTTAGTAAGTTGTTATCTTACATTAGCTAGCACTTTTTTTCCAGGTTTCCAGGCAACCAAAACATGGGGTTGGGCAAATAAATTGGCGCTTTTACTTGCCTGATATTGTGCTTGCCAAATTTTATGAAAAGTTGAGAAGATTGTTTGAAATCCTGTGCTTAGTCTCTAGAGTTTTTTTTCTTCCATAAAATCAATTTGTAAAGACATGATGAAAGTAAATAGTGTTTTTTTTCCTTCAAATGATGATAACTGACCTGTTGGTTAATTAGTGAATCAATTTGCAGTTGCAGCATTTTCCGCCATGAATCCATGTTGAAAGCACATAACAATATCCAAGTCCCTGATTGCATCAGTGTTGCTAATGCTAGCAGTCTGTTTCTTGTTTGTATTCCTTCACTGGCAATGTTGTGAAGCATAAAGTCAAGGTTTCAAGATGTATCAGTATCATGTGCCTCTGAAATGGTGGATAATATTAACACTATTCAGCAGATATGAACACGACCACTTCCAAAGTCTGCACACTGAGTCGAAATGTGCTGACTCATGCGCTAGCTTCGATCACGAAAAATGAAATCCAGATTTTTCTTGTTCTTTATTGACCGTGTTTTGACATCTTGTGGTGTGGGCGGAACATGAATTGAAAATTAAAGATCTCTTTCCAAGAAATAGGCGTTAAAAGGCGTTAGAGAGGAGGGGGCGTGGCCGGTATGTCCGTGTACATTGAGTTCATTTGTTTTTTGTTTTGAAATGAAAACAGGAAAACAAGCAAACAGCTGTGTATGCTTGTCCATGTACTGTACATTGCATTCATGGGGTTTTTTTGTTTATTGTTTTTGTTTGATGGAGGCGTGTCCGGTGGTGGAGGTGTGTCCGGTGGTGGGGTCCCAGTTTTGGTTTGCCAGATGTGCACCTACTCAATAAAGCATTGAGAAAAGTGAAGTGTCCATCAGCTTCTTAGCATGATATAGATGCTAACTGGTTTGTTTTGGTTTGGTTCAGAACATTGGTTTGGTTTGGTACAGAATATTTCGGTTCTGTAACACTCTTAAGGAGAAATGTTTTTTGTTAACCTTTATTGTAGAATTGTCTATCTGTTTGCACTATCTATTGTTGGACGTATGTGGTTGTGTGCTTACTGTATTTTTATTCACCTTGGACCGTATGGAACGATATTTCGTTCACCTGTATATGAAAGAATGACAATAAAAGCTGACATGATTTGTTATAATGTCCTATGAAAGCCTTGTATATTAAAAGTGCTAAAGGAAGTCAGGTCATGTGGCGCCATTTGTAATTAATTTTGATCCTTTTTTTTTTCAGAATTTAATTTCTATGAGAACCTGTGCTTTATTATCTCACCGTAATTTGATGGCACATTTTGTTCACTTTTTGTTCAGGGACTGGGGCAGCCCGGAAAGACCATGCCAATTTATTCCCCAAATTTAACCTTAATAAGAGGCAGGCTTCCACAGCTCCTTTGCTTTCAGTGCTTTTTCTCCTTTTTTGCCTCTGGCACATATTATGAGCAGATTTTGGGCAGATTTTATAGATTGACTCATATATGCAGTTTCTTCCCAAAGTCACTGATAGTAGTCTTGATAACACGATACTGATGAAACGGCATGAATCCGTGAGCAAGCCATGTGACTCAACCTGATCACATTAAATATGGATTTTGGGGATTGGGAACAGGTTTCCTGGAAACCTGTTATTATTCTGGAAAATAATAAGCTTTAAGGCAATGTGTGCTTTTGGTAAAATAGAGAGAAGCTAAACTGTATGAACTACAAATAATAGAGGAATATTAAATGTGGGGTGTGTCGATTTTAAGCCATGATAAGGAACCCATGTGTGTGCGAAGAATAATAGATCTTATTCACTTTCAGTGTGTTTCAAGAACTGGAAACTGGAAAGAACGTTTACTGTAATGATGCTTCCTATAGGACAGAAAGGACTTTTTCCCAAAATCAATCCCCACTAGATATACCACCTGCTCCTTTGTCCAGTGTTCTAATACTGAGTACTATCAGTCGAAATAAATCATTGACAGCATAGTGCATACTCAGTGTAATCAAGTAATTGCAATATTAATGTTTTGCAGAGAACTGTACAGGCTAGTCAAGACTTCCATGGTCAAGTCCAAGAACAGGATTAGCCAAGATCGAGTCAAAACAGAGTATTAAAAGAGAGTCAAGACCAAGTCAAGATTGGGTCCAAAAGGAAAGTGAGACAAGATTGAGACCAAAAACCATCAAAACTTTTTAAGTCCAAGACTTCACTTTAGCTAGCTGGCTTCCCTTCATTGCACCAATGATTAGGCTGTCTTCTAGAAGGTGAAATTACTTCTAGTCAAACTTTATGCATGTGAAAAGAAAATATGACACAAACATTATTATTATTATTATTATTATTATTTTTTTTTTACAAACTCTCACTAAAACCAAGGCTATAGTTAGAGACCACTGTCCAAATACCAATTTGAAGCCAAAAACAAGTCCAAGCCAAAACAGAAAATGTTTTGACGGGACTTTTAGTAGGTTTAACTGCTACATAAGAGGTTTTTAAAATTCAAACCATAATAGGAAAACCAGTTAAAGCTCCACTATGTAGGATTAATTCGGATCTATTAGCAGATATGGAATATAATAGACTTATGAATGTTTTCATGAGTTATTATAATTACCTGTAACTATGAATCGTTGTGTTTTCGTAAGCCCTTTACATCTCCATAGGGAGCGGGTCCACCTCTACAGAGCTGCCATGTTGTGCTGCTACAGTAGCCCAGAACAAAACCTCTAGAGGGCGCCTTCTGTGTTCTGTGTTTTTACAAGTGGCAGCATGAAGAAGAAAGGAAGACAAGGACAAAGAAAAAAGAGGAATCAGTGTTTGTTGGTGCTGGCTAACAAGTTTGAGAACCCAAATTCTGAAAAATGGTGGATCATACTTATTATTTAGCATGGAAAAAGCAAGGGAGCGTGAATATACTTATACAAGTACTTGTAAGTACGCTACAGGCACCTGACGGCGTTCATACGCTCTAATACACGCTTGGAAAGGGAGGGGTAAAGGAGGGACATTCAGGTGGTTGCAATCAACTGAATCGTGCATAGTGGTGCTTTAATGTTAGTACTCTAGAATAGCACATAATATACGATTTAGGACACAACACTAGTTTGTTTATTCTGTCACAAACACAGTGTCACATGGTGTTATGCTGCCGTCACTGGTTTTTGGTATTGCAACACGTAGATACGCAGCGTTAATTTCCGAGGACAAGCAGGATAAGTGTGGTAGGCATTTTGCTAAAGCAAGTATAATTCGGCTTTATAAGGATTAACTTACCTAGATCATGCACCTGAATACCTGCTAGTAGTGTAGTGTAGAGCTGAAATGATAGTGAACTACCAAAAGAAGGTGATTTTGTCCACTGACAGTTAGGACACTACAAAACAGCTGCACTCTGAGCAGTGCACTGTATAGTAGCTAGGGAACAAATTCAGACAGGAGATCAAATCAAAGTTTTTCCTAATGAATAAATGGGAATGTAAATGAGGAAGTGAGTGTGTATGAGCGTGTATGTGTGTGTCCCTGCTCTGCTTCTATCTGCTTTGCATTAAACCCCCTCACTTCGCTTGTCCCACAACAGAGCCGCCTCAATAGGACGCAGATTGTACAATGTTATTTTAACCCACCGGGGAGAGGAACCACTCGCGATAAAGATCTTCAGGGCCTTCTTTAGTTAGCCGGTGCAATGGAACGGTAAAGTGTGTGGGTGTACACCTAGGTAACTGGATGTGTGTGTGGGCAATGCAAATATCATCACAAGTCTGCATATTTTTTTGGATCGGAAGCGTTCCTTATTGGTTGTGTTTAGACACGTTTATTTGATGTGCATCAAGCTGGAGAGCTTCAACGTAGATTAGAACTAGCATGCGTGCCAGGATCGTCCGAGGTCTGTGTACGGTATGGAGAATTTAAAATCAGAATGACCTCATGTACACACACACACACACATATTTGGGAAGAATAAATATTAGCGAAATAGAACACACCAAAAAAAGTGCGCTGTACTGTGATTGGATGCTTACAGGATAGAACCCTGAATGAGAAATAGTTCTGCTGTTGGAGTTCTAAAAGTAATAGATGATTACATTTTTACGTTATGGTTTTCCAATCAAGAGTGGAACCTGATGAGATCTTCTGCTGTTGTAGCCCATCCACCTTGAAAAACGACGTGTTATGCGTTCTGAGATGCTTTTCTGCTCAGCACGGTTGTAAAGAGTGGTTATTTGTGTTAGCTTGAACCGGTTTGGCCTTTCTCCTGTGACTTCTCTCATTAAAAAAGCCACCAGATCCCCCACTCAGTGGAGGTTTTTTGTTTTTAGCACCATCCTGCCAACTCTCGAGACTGTTGTGCACGTAAATCCCAATAGAGATAAACAACCTTGCCACTGAGATTACACACTTTCTTCATTCTGACGTCATTAACTAAAGCCCTTGTCCTGTATTTACATGATTTTATACATTTCGCTCCTGCCACATGATTGGCTGATCATCATAAGCATAGTGACGTCCTGATGGCAGCTAATATGCTGGATATGCTCCAAGGTACCGAGTGAGTTTCACTTATGCTAACAATTTACTGGCCACCAAAAAAAATCCCTTTGATTTGTTCTAACGATCTTTCCAAAGATTTATCAGATACATTTTTTTTAATGACTGATAGATTGTGATAGCAACAAAGGAAAAAGAAGGTAAAAAGACTCTTAATAAAGATTGTAAAGAATTATGTTTTTATATTCATTTCAATTTGTATAACGCTTTTAAGAATGGATATTGTCACAAAGCAGCTTTACAGAAATATATAAATTCTGTTTATACATTTTAAACTCATGATTCTATAAATTTATCCATAAATTTGTAAAAATATCCCTAATGAGCTAGCCAGTGGCAGCGGTGTATATTTGGGTAGGGACCGAATACATAGTAAGATTTGGCAGTTTTGTTTTGAAATGGGTTTTTTTATACACAAAAAACTGCAGCTCTTAATTAAAAAAGAGCCTAAATGTTTCCTTTTGGTTACTGAGGTGAAGATTAGGGTTAGATGTAGATTTAGCATAGCATTAATTAGCTGCATTCATAGATAAATTAGTGGAAAGTCCTCATAGGGATAGTAAGACAAGTGTGTGTGTGTGTGTGTGTGTGTGTGTGTGTGTGTGTGTGTGTGTGTGTGTGTGTGTGTGTGTGTGTGTGTGTGTGTCTACAAATTTCTCTTCAAGACCAATATAAGAAAAACAGTTGGAAGAGTAGAAGTTTAACCATGTGTTAAGAATTTGAGGTTTTCAGCCAAAACCCATATGCAAAGGTTTATGGACATTCAAAGAGTCAACGAGGGAAACATGGAAATGTGGTTAATGTCATTTGGGAAATAAAAAACGTTATCCTACGTACCCAGTGTGCTTTAATGCGGTTTTGGAAGTAACTTGTCCCTTTTTAGCTAAATTAATACAACTTTCCCTGACGAGTATTTGCCCTGACTGTTAACGACAGCCAGACATTTACACTTATTTACTCGGCAAACGCTTTTATTTCAACTGACTTACAGACGAGAGAGAAAGTATTAAAATTGCAAGCACTTCTTCAGGGGCTCCCGAACTCCCAACCTTCCTATTATTGTAAATGACAGCGCCTTGCATTAGTTTTCACCCCCCCTTGAACTGAAACTGAAATTTGGGATTGTTACCACTTTATTTACACAAAGTGGCCAACAGACGAAGGTGAAAAATACATTTAGTGTGTCACAAAGGCTAATTAAACAAAAAAAGCAGAATTTTAAAAAATGTTGCATAAGTATTCACCCCCACCTCCCTTACTGCTCAGTAACCAGACTGCTTGCTAACGTTAATTGTTCGCAAGCTCCCCAGATTTGCAGTTGAAAGACATCCCATGCTTACCACTGTAATCTGGCTCGCACAGTGCAGCAGCAGAATGTCGGCGATGATCTCACCCGAATCTGGCTGCCAGAACCCAGCCACAGCTCAGCTTACATAAAACCACATGATTAACCAGAGCTTTTAAAATTGACATGGCTTAGCGTTAACAGTTTATGCTTTTTTTTTATTTTTCAACTGGCAAACTGGTGTTCTTAAAAATCGTTAGCTCTTCTAAGGCGCTGGTTTCCCTCACAGCACAGTACTGTCTTGGTGTTGCCTTACTAGTGAGAGATTTGGATTTGAGTGTGAGTTTTCAGTCTGTACAGTTGATTGACATGGTACATGATACACGAACTATAGCTTATTAGGAGCTACCCTTACTGCGACCCTTAAACTAAACGTTTGATTAAAAACAGACAGCATCACCTCCCCTACTGCAATCTAACAATCATTTCCGACGTATGTTTTCCAGTCATTAAGCATTAACCCTTTAAACTTCAGACTTCCTCACAGTATATTCAGAATAAATGAATGATAAACCAAGAGAAGAATCATACAGGAAGTGGCCTCAAGGCAGGAGGAAGTCTGCGTCTTTTTTTTCTTTTTTTGGAGTTCCAATGCCACTGGAGTTCCAATTTTTTTAGAAATAGTGATATCTTTTCCCTCCTGACCAATCACTGTGTAGCTCTGTGGGTAAGCGGGAACAACAAACATAAAGTGAAGTCACGCATGCAGTTCAAATTCTCTTGATTTGAAAGCTACAACGAAGGGAAACGAAACCAGAGTTAAAGCAATCTTTATTTCGGCATTACGGAGAATAATAAATAGAAGCTAGTGCTCAAGCTAGGCTAGTTAGTTAGCCAATACTAACTCGTCTAAAAGCTAACAATAGGAGAACAGCGCAAATTCCCAATGCATACAAATACACTAGTGGTGATGGTGAAACGTGAACGAAACAGGCTAATGGCAAACAATCCTTATTAAATAAAGCTCACGTTAAAGAATGTCTTTGTTTATATGACTCAATATGACTATGAATCACGGTTGATAATGTAGACAGAATCTAGTCATTTTCTGTCATTCACTGTGTAATCGGACATTAGGAACATATCAGACGTTTTCTTATGTATCTTGTATAATGTGACAAGTACTAATTTCAAAAGACAGCTGAAATTGCACCGTCTAAAACAGGCATAACGGACAAGTAAAGACAACGGCTGCCTCGTATGTCATCACGCGGTGTTATAGGACAGCTGAAGACGCTTGGAGGAGACGATCGCCTCTGTTCTGTTTACATGAGCAGACAGACGTCTGCAGTTAGCGAGCATTGTTCTGACGGACGAGATAGAGCCACCTGGATAGCAGGGCTAATTATGCTCTACTGGAATCTGGGCAAGAATGTGACACATCAGGATTTCTCTACACTTGGGGATTTGCACCATTTAGGAGCATTTGTTATTAGTTTTTATAGCATCAACATGTTATTGATTGACATATGCAGCATGTACAATTGTCAAGCCATGATGCTAGACAAAATTGTGCCTCCGGGAAATTTAATTTACAAAATATATTAGATGATTAGGAAATGTTCTAATACAGTTCTTGATTCTGATTGGTCAGAAGGCAGGATTATGTTAATGTGCTCCTTCAATACATTAATTTAATTGCATGACTAGTAGTAAACAGATTATGTAAAAAGAAATGTGTTTCTATTTAACAAAGAAAATTATGCAGTCATTGTTTTGCGTAAGGAGATGTTTACTTAAGCTTTATGGAAGGAGTCTCAAGTGTCTTTGTGCTTTGTAAGAGTAAAGCTAAGTCTTCAAGATACAGGAATTTGTGCTTTATGGTTTCTTTATGAAACTAATTTTGTAGAGTATGTTGTTATGGAATGAATAAAAAATTGTTGATCCACTACATCATGCCAGTTTTTTGAACAGGAGTGTGCATTAATTAGACAGAAGGCCAAAAAAAGAACCATGCATGTTCATGAGGAAAATCAGTCACTCATTAATCACTGATAGTTCAGAAGTTAACAATTACCAAGCTCTTCCTGTTTTTTTTTTTTTGAAAAGCTGTGATTTAATACGTGATTGGATGTAGAAACAAATGGAATAATGAGTCGTGTTTTGCTTTAAAGTGAAGCGCAGAGCCGGAGTGCACGAGTTTAAGGCTCACATGGACTCGGCCTGCATGGCAATTCGGAATCGGGTGATTTTATCATCTGTGGTTATTGGTTACAGTCGGAAAGCCGTAATCACATTAACCAGACTTTTCCTGTTCTCACAGAATACACACAGTCCTCTGTCTGAACTGTGCCTTTTCCCCAAACACTTGTAGGAATTATAATGAATGTAAGCATTTGAATAAAGTAAAACGGGTACTAGCCCCGCCCCTCGATCGGAACTTAGCCTGGCTCTTATAAATTCACAATTGAACTTTCACTAGTGGAAAGATTTGGACTGGACTAGCGTCGATATGGTTGGTTAGATAATTGCTTGCTTAATTTCTATGATTATGGTCTGCGTCTGCGCAGGCGTGAGTGTTGCAGCACAGAAGAAGGTTAGAATTAAGAAGCCTGCTTGGTACTATGTTTGAAACCACTTTGGGCTACAATTGAGCTGTTATCACCTCTCAGGACCTTAGAATTTCTGTCCCACTTCATAAACAACCTGGATTTGTGGATGCTTATTATTTATGGCACCCCAGTTCAACACAAATACGCGGACTCACCCGAATAATAGCTAAATACACCTGACTAAATCATTCTGCTTCACAAATTCCTCAGTAAATGAGAATCAGACAATCAGCTGATATATCTTTATTATAATCAGTAGAATGCCTATAATGTGTCCTCATACTCCTTCTTGTGAATGCAGCTCTAGAAATCAGCCAGACTGATATTACCACTGAGCAGAGGAACACACTTGGTGTTAAATCAACACCTAATCCAGCTCAGGTTAAATTCTTGATGTGAGCAGGATTAAGCTGTTAATGACAGGTAATAATGATGGGTGACCTGGTTCTCTCTGCCTGTGATGTTGTGTACACAGTAAAGTGTGAACGTGTGCTTCTGAATGTTGTCCGCGGCGTTGACTTACACACACACAGCATGAACTGGACAGCAGAGGATCACTGCAGGCATGTCGGTGCCTGAGGAAGGATTGGGACGTGTGCTCTCTCTCTCTCTCTCTCACTCACTCACTCACTCACACACACATGCACACACGCACACACGCACGCACACACGCACGCATGCATACAAACACCTAACACACTATATTACGAATTTAGCATTGACTGCCGGCTGGAGGAAGGTGGAGGTGAGAATGTGTGTGAGTGTGTGTGTGTGTGTGTGTGTGTGTGTGTGTGTGTGTGTGTGTGTGTGTGTGAGAGAGAGAGTGTGTGAGTCTGATTGATGGCCAGGCATGCGAGCATCTCATGAAACCGAATCTCACAGGGCAGAGAGGATGAGGCGGGGGCAGTTCGGTCCGAGGGCACGAGCCTGGCATTACTGTCTATACTCTCACATCTATTCTTTGCCTGTCCCTCACTGTGCCTCCCTCTATCTATCTGTCTGTCTCTGTCTGTCTGTCTATCTGTCTATCTATGAATGAATTAATGAATGAATGATGTGGCTCAAGTTGATTATTTTTCAAAAACAGCAAGTGCTTTATTCCTTATAAATCAACGATTTGACAACAATTACAATTTCTTCTTTTATTAAAAAATGATAATAATAATAATGTTAATAATAAACAATTAAATACAATTAAAAACAGTTAAATAAATAATAATGTTTTTTCCCTCTCAGTTCAAAGTTATGGATCGTCCACAAAGCAAGTTAGTAGGCTACCTGTTATTACCTTATGTGACTTCACATTTTAGCACTGCTCTTTTTTTTCCTCTCCCTTAAGTTAATAAGACAAGATCATATTATAATAATTTTTTTCCCAGTTCACACATTCATAGTGGGAGAAAAAGCCATCAAGCCAGAAAAGCTTTTGTGCTGCGAGTCTCGTAATTAAGGTGTGTGTTGTTAATAACAGGGTTCTTGTGCAGGTTTAACAGGCACTCATTTGCAAAAGTCAGAACAGTTTGAAGAAGAATGCTTATACGGTTATCAGAGTAAGATTCAAGTCACTGAGGAAGAAGTCTGAATAATAAAACAATAATAAATGACAAAATTGACTGTCAATGTGAGAGCATTGCTATTTTTTTTCAACTTAATACGATAAACTATATGAATATGAAATATTCTGACTCATTTTGAGTTTAGAAATTGACCGATATCTCACTCTCTCTCTCTCTGATATGTCCTTCTCGGGCCACCTGCTGTCCTCCATCAGGTACGTCCCTCATTTCTTATCTCTAGCTGTCACTCTCTTTCAGCAGCTGCCTGTCAGTATGAGTTCATAATGCAGAGTGCCAAAGCGTCCATCTGCCATCTGGACCCTGTCCATGACCTCGTCACCTCACTAAAGGTCCTTCAGCTTGTGAAAGAGGGCAAAGATTCTTACCTTCATCTTATCCTTCCATGTTACTGACATTATAACAAGCCTAATATTACACTGACCTGCTATCTAAACTGTCAGCTACCTTTCACAGTCTTGACACTGAAAGCAGTGAAGATACTGTACTAGTTTACAGTTCTCAGTTTTTAAAAAAAAAAAATTAGTAGCAGTGACAGACACTAAATCATTAATTTTTTTAAACTTACACCCATATAATATATGTATACATTTTAATCAAATATATTGATATTTTTTGCTGGTTGTTTGGGAAGTCAGCAGGCCTCAGATTCGTGGCTGTAGAGGTCAGATATTATCTCAACATTTGGGATTTTCTTGCTCCATTTTCACCTAACATATTCATAGACAATTCTCTTCTATGATGTGCAAATGTGCAATTGCAACCACTTAACCACATGTCTCAATATATCTCATGTGGAATCATCGTATTTCTACAGTGGCTATGTTTTGTCCATACTGAACTTTACTGTCATTGTTGAGCTCTGACTTGACAAAGCCAAATGCCATATCTCGTAATGTTAGTAAAAATGAATTTAAATTCATGGACCCGCTCCATGACTTGGATCTACTCCGAAATTTAATGGGTTCTTCATTGGCCGATGCTACACCCTGCCGACAAGTTTAATTGAAAATGGATTTGTAGGTTTTACGCGATCCTGCTTAAGGTCAGACAAACAAATCGCACCGGTATTAGGACCTTTATTGGGCTGGTCCTGGCCCTGTTCCTAGGCCGTGGACCGTATATTCGACACCCTTGATCTAGTTCTTCCATAAAAGGAAAGCTACAAAACATAAGGCTATCGTGTACTTCATTCAAGACATGGCATCTTTCACAGAGCAGCTAAACACGCTTGGAGGAGACACGAACTGCCCAGCAGACACCTGTGTTTGGTTAGTGCCACTCTAACAGATGCTCTCCTGATCTCCAGATGTCCTGTTCTCCTGGACTCCCAAACATGGAAGTCTGTGGCTTGGTTTTCACCAGCAGGACGGATCCTTAGATGTTGCTCTTCAACCTAATAATGTCATCAAGCATGAGGAAGCTGAGAAGATTCCGTGACTGCGTTTCCACAAATGATAGCTATGACGTAACTTAGCTACATTCATAGAATAATGCTTTGTCATAATTCTTTACATGGTTTCCTCAGTGAACATTACTTACTGCACTAATTAACATAAACAAACCATAACCTTTAGCATTAATATAATATAATATAATATAATATAATATAATGTAATATAATATAATATAATAGGAACACTCCTGGGTCTCTAGAGTTCACACACAAAACATAAAACATCCTGTCCTGTTGCACAGGAAAGCTCTGGGAACTGAAATAACCACTCTTTACTGCCGTGGTGGACAGAAAAGCATCTCAGGATGCACGAGATTATCTGATATCTCGTGGGAAGAAAAGTGTTGGTGACCCTTAGCCTAATGAGTGTACTTGCCATTTGTACGTCTCTGAGCAAAAAAAAAAAAAAAGCCCTGACACAAAATCTTCTTGTCCTGAATGCCTGAACTACTGATTTGTCAGATTCTGCATCAGTTAGTACAACCTGCAATTACTTTCTTAAAAGCAATCATTATTTATCAATGATCTGCAATGAAAAACATGGACTTTGTCTGTTGATTCTGCTTCACATCTTGAGATTTATGTTCCTGTATAGCCAGCTACGATTTAGATCCTTTGATAAATGGCTAAGATTTAGATTGATTGATAAGCTGGTAATAGAGTTGTAAACTCTATTCACATATCTCTGTCACATATGGAGTCTCAGCAGGCTGTTTAATACGCTTTGTTCTTTCTGGCAGAAAATCATAAATTCCAGTGCACTGGACGTAAAGAAGAGACAGGCCCAAAACATCAGCACTAAAAGTCTCTCCACACTCATACTAAAAGCTCGGTTAAGTCGATTTGACATTTTACAGATCATTCAAAGGTTCATCTCAAGCAAAACTGAGACGAGTACCATACCGTCTTTGGACAATTTGGGAATGAATGGTCAGTAGCATCTTGACCATTTAAGAGCTCGAATCTCTTGTCATATAAGCGCTTCACTATGTTTCGATTTTTCAGTATTACAGAATTCGTGTCATCACGTCCATGCTGATGTAAACTAATTGGCAGTAGAGAGCGAGAGTTGATCCTTGTGCTGCGTTTCTGCTGCTCCATATGGGAGTGATTTCTGCTGCCAGACGGGGTCACGTCTCAGCCATGCCTCTGTTATTCTGCTTCCCTCGATGCTTCGCTTAGAGCTGCGGGTCTGTGTGACTCCGCAGTTGTTCACCCTGTTTAGGAACGAACATTTCCTCTGCCCCCGTGACTCATGGGAAATTAATCATGCTTTTAAAGGAACATGCATTTTTCTCTTTAATGAGCATGAATCATAGTAAAATGTGTTGCACACACATTGCTGCGGTTTATACACACTGCCGTTTTCCACTAAGTGGGTAATTGAGGTTTTTTTTGTTGCTCTAAAGAGGATAACACTAATATAGACAGGATAATGTCCATAACATAAAAGACTTCCCCATCGTGAATAATTAGAAATGTTAAGGGTGTGTAGTTCTCAAGAACGGATGTCTCTGAAACGCCAAAGCCAGAATGACTCTTTTTCAATCTGAGCCATTATTTTGTAGCCAAATGCAGACTAATCATGTTTTCATGAGATTTGACCATGAGTTTCTGTGTTGCTGATGAATGAGATGGATGCAAGGAATTTTCGGGAATTCTTAAGGAAGCACTTGTACTTAAAGAGTAAAACAATATGTAAGTAATCAATCAAAAGGATGAGAAAAAAATGTGTTTAATGCATAGGACGGACACATGATTTATGCCCTGATGCAATACATGATTCTTATTTTTTGGGAAATTAAGTTGTGAGAAAAGGTAGAGAAATGTTGAGAGAAGGGTACACTACATGTACCTTTATGCTGACTTGCTTTTGTGGTAAATCAGTTATTGTTCCCGCCCGCTTCCTGTCATTGGTGTGTTTCCTGATTGTGTCCAGGTGTTCTTTTGTCTAGCTCTTAATTAGTTTGCCTATTTATACACTCCTGGGCAAAAAAATTAGTCAAACCCAAGATTGCAAAACATGAAGCTTTTAATGGTCTCAACAGCAAATCATTGGTCAGGAAAATGAGCAAGAATGAAACAAATAGATGAAGTGAATTCACGTGGGACGGCTTTTCCCTTGATTTCCTTTAAATGTTGAAGTCTTGTGGGTAAACTTGCAGACGGCTTTTTACAGGAAGAAGAGTCCATGTCGTTCCACTCAATGTTAAAGTCTTCAAACAGAAGATATTTTGGAAACTTTTGAGCCCCCACACAAGTTAGTTTCAATTTTATATCATTTAAACTTTTCATGATTTTCTCTTTGCGTACCAGAAGACTATGTAAGTGAACTGTAAGTGAAGTGTGCTACATGGCCACTCAGAGGAAAGCGCTATCCGCCCTCTTCAACATACATGAGCGTGACAGAGAAGAGCGAGGCGAATTTTCCCTTCTTGGTTTCTGAAGTCAGAACTTTTGATTGACTGAATAATCATCTCATCTTCTGTAACTGTTTTATCCTGGTCAGGGTCACAGTGAATCCAGAGCCAGTTGTGTGAACAATCAGCAAACAGCAGTTCATCACAGGGCACCATCCAGACATGAATATTAACCACCTGGGGCAACCGGGGCAAAAAGCATCACCAATACAACCAATGACATGTTTTAGGAACTCTGAGGAAATCAGAGAACCTGGCTGACCCTTGCAGACACAAGGAGAACATGAGAAACTCAAACACACAAACAGTATTTCCTGTGCAACCCTAACCAAAAATTAGCCCAAAATGTGGCTTTTTTTGTAAACTAGGCAACAACTGGCCACAGGAATTCATTAAAGGGTATATTGTATTATACTGTTGATTAAAGAAGGGAAGAAAAACCTTGAAATAACAAAAGATTGCAGGTATAACAACCTCCATTGTTCTGGGAAGGCTACTAGATATTGAAACGTGGCTTTGGGGATTTGAGCTCATTGGTCAGGCACTGATGTTGGGTGAGGAGGTCTGGGATGCAGTCCCAAAGGTGCTCAGTGAGGTTGAGGTCAGGGAACTCGAGTTCTTCCAGTCCAACCTTGGCAAACCATGTCTTCATGGAGCTTGCTTTGTGCACAGGGGCATTGTCATGCTGGAACAGGTTTAGGCTTCTTAGTTCAAGTAAAGAGCAATCTTAAAACTTCAGCAGATAAAGCCATATCAGTAAAGTGCTTCAACTTTGTGGTAACAGTTTTGGGGAGGCCAACATATGGATGTGATGGTCAGCTGTCCACAAACATTGCACATCATGTATTGCTGGAGGACGTCTGTTGTATTTAGGATCGATAAACATTCCATGCGTTCTACGTACCTGTCATATCTTTAATGCAGACTGATTTTCTGCAAACTGATCTTTATTATTAGTGCTTATTGTAGCATTGCAAAGTGTGCTTTGTCGTTAGAAGGTTGACAATTCTTTTTAAAATAAAGTCTATATGAAGATTTCAGATGCAAATGCTTCTTTACCACCTCTGTGAAAAATGAGATAACAATATCAAGTGAAAGCTTTCAGTGAACTGTATACTATAATCAAATGCTTTCGCTTCAAACACCACTAAAACCCACGCTGAGCCTCTTCCAAAACACGGTCAGTTGGCAGAAAACGCTAAATGCCACTTCCCTTTGTCAGCAAAGCCACTACATTCACAGCACCAATCAGAAAATGCAAATCAAATGTGACATTCAAAATGGTGGCACATGTTCTGGCAGGTTGTTAATATTGAGGTGCAAATACTGAGGTAGCAGGTTGTTAATACTGAGGTGAGTTGCTGAAATTAAATGTTGTTTGCCAACTTCATGCACTACTTTGTATCTTAACTTGACATGATAACAGAGCTATTTATTTTTGGTTATTAATTTTTATTATTTTTTTTTGGATAAATTTTTTTATATTAATTTTGTATTCATCCATATTTATTTGGAGCACAGTGTATGGTGTAGTTAAGGTGTTGCGTCCTGGGCTTAGTGTTTATTCTGTTAATGTTTAGCAATAAAGTGCGCCGTCGTTTGTGATTATTGCTGATCGGTTTGTTCGGTGTTTGATTTTGAATTCTGCTTTCATCATTTGTACTGTTTCCAGCTGTATCTTTAATGATTGTCTTGTCCGAAGATGTGAACTTAGAGGTTTCTTTGGAAAAAAAACTGTACATGGACATAGCAGGTTTTGCTACAAACGATAATCAAATTTGATTATGAATTGACTTAAGTTACATTTTTGGAAATAGGACATCTCATTCATTGACTAATAACCTTTTCATTGCAATTAAAGTGAACTGACTGAACCTGAACATAGGAGCCTGGTGAAAAAACAAATAACGTCAGACGGACTTAGAAGTTTTTGCATCTGAAGTCTTCATATCATCTATATCTTATTGTTCTGCATTTTAAAGTCAGCCAATACTTGGTTTCTGTTTGGTTTCCATGGTGGAGGATAAAAAGAGCCCTTCCTAGAGTGTCTCCAGATTGAAGAAAAAGCATGAAACCTCTTTCCCCACAGGATATACCATAATCTTTACCAACCTATCAATAATATATTACGCTGGGATATCTCTATCCAGATATGGGAACACACAATCTGTACAAACTACTGACGAGATGGATTCAAGTGGCAATAACATCCCAGAGATACACTAAAAATAATTATATTACACCACCTTTCCATGTAAAAGAAATGACTGTAGGTGTAATAGAAAAACAGATTATGTGATAGTATGTGGTTTTGACTGGCTAAGCATGGAGACATGATACCGTGAAGTCCATTCTTGATGTCAGTCAGGGGTGGCTGGATGGCTGTATTACACGCCTTTGGTGCAGATAAGATCAAACTGGTGTTGCGATGCTGTATAGTCACATTGTGGCACATGTAGTACACAAGCATGAGTTACATTTGCCTAAAGAGGTGAGGCCCTGGACCTCCAAATACACAATCAAACAATACAATGCTAGATTATAGATAATAGAAAGCATCCCTATGTAGTAAGCATCACGAAAGGAGTAAAAAGACCAACCAAACCCACTAAGAATCAAAACCAAAGATTTTCTTGGCATTATAAAAATCAGTAGTGATGGAGGAAATTACAAAAGGGACATTTGTACAGCAAAGCGTGCCAAGTGGAAACTTCAGAACAAGCTGGAACTGCTAAACATGCTCGTCTATATGGAAATGCCTAAAAAATCATCTCCAACTGCCAAAAAAGAGACAAACTATCAGTGCATTGCATCTCTTTTCCCCAGGTATCTCAACACCTACTGCAAAATGGAAAAAGAAAAACTTCTACAAGTTTGCAGATGATATCTGTCTCATGGCTCTAATGGTAGACTCTAATGATATGTGGGATGCCTCATATCTTGGCATGCCAATAGCATCCTTGGAAGCAGCAGCAATGGGAACTAGAAATGAA
This sequence comes from Parauchenoglanis ngamensis, assembly GCA_030014255.1. Classification (NCBI taxonomy): domain Eukaryota; kingdom Metazoa; phylum Chordata; class Actinopteri; order Siluriformes; family Auchenoglanididae; genus Parauchenoglanis; species Parauchenoglanis ngamensis. Next base: position 3,220,125 of record JAQMYM010000002.1, read on the forward strand.
ACCCTGCACATGCCCCTTCTTCCATCCAATTTCCTATGATCGCGGTCTTTAACATTTCCAGGTAGGATACAAAAAAAAAATCTACATCAACGAGAAATGCTGATACTGATAACAGCCAACAAATATGAGGCAGTTTTAGAGGAACACTGGTGAAAACACTCTTTTTTGATGACGCCCTTATATTCCAGGATGATAATGGTCCCATATATACTGCTAAAAGGATTCAAGATTGGTCTGATGAACACCGGGAATGAAATCAAGTGCTTCTATGGCCTGTTCAATTTGCCTTTATGCAGATTCTGGGAATAAGATGCTACCTGCATTCTGAAACTCCATTTCTTCCTTGTTTTATGTAGAATTAATGGTTTTCTGTCCAGTTTCAGGCTCAATTAAGACGCATTCTGCCCAAAAAACCTTGCATATTCTGGACAATACTGGTGCTCAAACTTAACCACGCAATTCACACTAGGCTACAATCTATAGAAGCAACTGAACAACTGCATGAACAATGCAGGAAAATGCAACAACACATTTTCAAATCCATCTAAGCAGCAACTGTTAGGCCTCTTAACTTTGTACAGTGACAGCTGCTTATCCCAAATGTCCTAAGGTAGATGTTATGTCAATAGGAAGCAATTAAAAAAAAATGTAAATAATGATCATGTTCGCATCTGATTGAACAACAAAGTGTTCAAACCTGAAGCCTTTCTTCCATAACAGCTGAATTCTCTATGGTGGATTTTGTTGCCAATATTGAAGTGCTAGAGAGAGGGTGATAATTAAAGGTACCTGTCCTCACCTGCTTATTTGGGTTTGTTTGTTTTTTTGTCTCTGTTTTGCTGTGTAAGCTGCAGTTTTTCACACTTTATTAACACAATTACTTCTGATGTTTCTGCTATTAAAAATTAATCATTACCGCATGTCATGTTGACTATGGCTGAAGAAATCTAATGTGAAATCGAGACTGGAGGAAAAGAAGAAGACGAGGAGGCGGAACAAAACCCTCCAAAAATTCCTCTGAAGTGAGAAATAAGGTGAATTCATTCATAGTGAATGAATCTTCTACCTTTCTTCACTGCCAGCCTGGAAGGCATTTATTTACTGATTAATTTAATCTCTCGCTATTTGCATGAAAATGCACTTTATTACCTGTCCAACATGACAAAATGCAAAAATAAGCATATTTCTTATTCCAGTTCATTGATGATGGAGGCATATTAATTTTTCATCTACTTCCATTTTAAATGTTTGCTCAGCCATTTGTTTATGCTGATGCCAAACATTTGGAGAATCAATATTTGCATTGTTCCTATAAACGGTAGAATAACAGATAACTGCACACAATGACAGATCCCTGTGAACAATGGCACATTTACGGTATAATTAGTTAATGCATGCTAAATGATTCTTACTATAAAATGATTGGTTTTTGTATCGTTTTTGTTTAAATTAGAAGATTCAAACATGCCTATCCCTTATTTGAAAGCTTAAGAAAATGGATGAACTTTTTTTTTCTTCAAAGTTATTATACTGGAAGTGTAATCTTCAAGCGCCATGCTTATCTTCACCTTCTGATAATTCCATTACCAGTTTTGACACACAAAACTAAATATACATTGTCTTAAAGTCATTTTGATAAAGGCTTATGCTTAAAATTGCTTCCAAGACAAATTAAAATCGATATTATAAATTAGAAGGGTTTTGTTTTTTTTTCATTTAGGAGAGGCCGTTAACAAGTGCTCAGGACTTTTGGGAACTTTAGGAAAAGCCTCCTGCATGAAGCTGGTTGAGGAAGTAGCGGTGTGCAAAGCTTCATGAGGACAACTGTAAAGAATTTAAAGTATAAGATAATTGAGATTTGTCTAACACTTTCCCTGGTCAATGCATAATTCGATTTCTAATTCATATTATTCTAAAACAGTAGAAAACAATAAAAATATAGAAAAAAAATGATTTTGCTTGGTAGTGTAGCCCTTTCATTGATAATTTTTTTCAAGACATATTCAAATTATTATTATTATTATTATTATTATTATTATTGTTGTTGTTGTTGTTGTTAACTAATGAACACTTCCAGTCCACTAATTTGATTGGTAGAGCTGAGTTCCAAGAGTGCCAATATTTCCAATAACCACACTGGAACGTTTCACTATGTGTATCACTCGGCTTGTTTGTGTTCGCCGAGTAATCCTCCACTCCCCAGTTCGAAACCCTTCCTACAGAAGTGACATCATCAGCTGACATGCCAAGTGATTTTTTTATAGACTTAACTGTTGCCTTAAAATATGAAAGCTGGTCAGATGAAGATAAAAAGTATGAAGGGATGCTAATTTAACAAGAAACATCTTTAACAGGATTGCACAAGTTAATGTGATCTAGCCTGCTAGCCGATGTGCTATTAAGTGAGCGCGGCTTCTTTGGGATCTATTTCCGCTAGTGGAGCAAAAGTCAACAGAACATTTGGTCATATTGTGTCTGAAATGTCACTTACACAACTTCATTAATTTCTTGTTTAAGGAAATGTCGTACCTTGGCCTGCAGACTCATGCCTACGCCATATCACTGTATAACCACACTCTTGCTTGTGTGATATTGCTTAATTTTTTTTTCTCCTAAATAAACATCAGAACTTTTACTTTAAAAAAAAAAAAAAAAAGTTTTTCTTACTTTTTAAGAAACCCTTGGATGATACTGACAAATATCAGAACATCCTGTTGGTTGTAATAAATTTTTATTATTATTTTTTAAAAATCTTTCATAGTGAAGAATTCCATTAAAGGTAAACAGCTCTAGGTAATGTTCTGAGATTTTTAAAATCCTATTATAAGTGTATGTTTTTGTTACGTGAAGTTAATCGTGTACTCACTGTCCTCCTCGGTCTGGAACGTGACCTCTCGGCTCTCCTTCTTGCCCTCGGGGTTGGACAGTGCAAGCCGAACGTGTACAGGACGGAACGGGGGCAGGTCTCGCAGCGTGAAGCGGGACATATTCCTTTCCACTGACAAACACTCTCTCACAGTGGCATTATTGGTGATGGCTCCACTTCCTGTTGCAGTGTAGTAACGGTAGCACAGTGACAGGGAGTACGTGTGGCATCGTGTTAGGTTGTAACCGAGAGGCTCCCACTGTAGTACCAACTGGCGTGACTGAATCTCGGACGCAGCGAGGCCGCGGAGTGGACGCATGGGCTCTGTGTGAGAGAGAGAGAGAGAGAGAGAGAGAGAGAGAGAGAGAGAGAGAGAGAGAGAGAGAGAGAGAGAGAGATATAGAGAG
>JAQMYM010000002.1:3223497-3260873 GCA_030014255.1 Parauchenoglanis ngamensis
TTTACAGAAAGAAGAGTCCATGTTGTTCCACTCGATGTTAAAGTCTTCAAACAGAAGATATTTTGGAAGATTTTGAATCCCCAGACAAGTTAGTTTAAAATTGGATGTCATTTAAACATTTAAATCGTTTCATGATTTTCTCTTTGCGTTCCAGAAGACTATGTAAGTGAACATTCCCGTTTCCAGATTTTCCCCCCAACAGTTTCAGCGACGAGCATCGACGAGCAAAAGGCGGCCGGCGTCTCAGGAGTGCTTTTTTACTTCCTGTTCATTTTCTGCCCAGTGATTTTTGTTGAGACCATTAAAAGCTTAATGTTTTGCAATATTGGGTTTGCCTCGTTTTTTTTTTGCCCAGGAGTGTATATACAATTCTTGTGTCTTTGTCTCATTGCAAAGTCTTCTTATTGTCATTGTGCATTACTGAGCCTTAGTTGCCCTTGTTCCTAGGTTTGTATTTCTAGACATACTTCCTGGTTTTGACCTGCACCTGTGTTCCGGATTCTGATCATGGATTATTTTGGTTGTCTGCCTGGAATATAGATAATGATTTGCCAGTAAAGGAAACTGATTTGTTTGACTCCATTACACACAAATTACATAAGGAACCTGAGCTTGAGCAAGTTCAAAGAAGTATGATAATGTGGTTAGAGTTTGATTTCATAAGTATGAATGCTAACCCCGTCTCTGACCTTACCCTTAACCTTTTCACACAAAGCTGCGTGAGCTGTCACCAGTTTACAGGTTTAGAGTTACAGGGCTGGACAAACTGTGCTGTCATCTTTCTTTCTGTCCAGTGACAGTTAGTACATGAATCTTGTCAGACCTGAGATCCTTCCTACAAATCCCTGTTCCATTGGGACCTGTGTTATTGCAGGCTCTTAAGGACTTATAGACCTTTTGACCTTGTCATTGGGGTCATCTTGGTCCTGAGTATCTAACGAGACAAGCTGTCCACCAGTTGCGTTCTAGCCGAGGGCTTAATTTGGCGAAGACTAATTGTGCGGTTTGCATCTGGTGACCTGCGAGTGAATTTACAGGGCCTGTATTTTCTACAAACATTCACTATGGAGTCAAGCTGTGTTCTTTCCCAGAAGTGAATGTTCCTTTGGGACCACAATTGTGGCAAGCTCTTAAGTGCTGATAAGTGTCCACGACCTCATTCTGTCACTGTGACGAGGTTTAAATCATGATTACTTGGACAAGCTTTCTGCTGGCCAATCACAACCACACATTCACCCGAAGGCTTAAGTCCTCAGCATACTTCATGCAGAAATGTGGCTTCCACGAAAAATGTGTTGTAATTGTGGAGCAAACGGACATTGTATGAAGGCTTCACATACTGTGTTGCATACATTGCAGCTGGCAAACTTCATTTACGAACACGCTATGCAACCAAGCCTTTGATTGTGGCAAATGAGGCGTGTCCAAGCTGGTTCATTCCCAGTATCGCATAGGTTTCACCAGCATGCAGAGCTCAACTTGGTCACGCCTGGATTTATTTAACGATCTCATGTATCACCTGTGTTGTAATTCTTTTTTACTTTTCTCTTTGTAAATATGAAACAAAATACACAGTTCTTTTTCTTCATTGTTTTTTTTTTTTTTTTTTTACAATTTATTTATTGAATTCCAACAACTCTTCCATAAACAATTTATGCTAAATTCTCATTGTCATGGAAATTGACATGGAAATTATGAGTGCCACCTGCAGTACTGGAGGACATGTTCTCCAAGGCCAACAGAAACCGTAGAGAGAATGCAACTCTCATAGGCATCACTTCCTCATGAAGTGTTGCTGAGGACTTTGGTACAGTTATGCTGTACTGTTTCTTTCTGTTGAGCTGCTGCAGTTTTCTTTTAGAGAAGGGCTTTCTGCAAATCATTAAAGTATTTTTAAGGGATTAAGTAATAATGACTTTAGACTTTCTACACAAACTTCTCAATCTCTTTTTTACTCCATGAAAAAAGTGAAAGGAAAAAAAAATTATCTTGTAATACAACCAAATCTCTGTCTCCTGAAAGCCGCCAGCATGAAGCTTGGCCTTCTCCCAAACCCACAGTCTGTCCTGTGCCAAACCCCATCAATTTTAGGAAAATGGGAAGCCAACCGTAATCTGTAAAAACATTTGAATCCAGTCTGAGACCAAGCAACATTTCTATCATTGGATAAAACCTTACATCATCATACAACAAGCTGCCAATCACATACAGTAAGTTTAATGCTGTGTATGGAATATACTGTATGCTCTTAGGGTTGACAATGGCGCCTCAAAGTTCCTTGGATAGTGTTTAAACCTCCTTAAGGGGTACTACTTGAATCTTGGAGGACAACTCAAGCGTGTACTAAAACATACATTTCATATGCAAATGAGGCTTTGTCTAATTCAAAATGCATACATTTGCATACTTAGTAAAACCAAAAAACGATTCTTTTGATTTTGTTAGAACTTAAATATTAATTTCACCATGAAGACACTCTCAAGAGAAAGACCTTCACTGAACAATGCATTGGATACTGTTTAATCAGGAAAATACCACAAGCTGAAGATTCTGGTGGTTCTTAGCCAGACCAGCGATTTCCTCCTATGACCTCTACTTATCCTTTCTTATGAACACTTATTCTTAACTGTCATCGTCTTGACCGTAGGGTCCCTTGTCACTTGTTTGAGGATTTTTACAGCCTGCCCTTGCACTGACCTTTCTCCATTTATGGCAAGGCAAATCAGTCCTGGAGTGGAATTGTTTAAAACGCCTGATTCTAATTAGACTGCTTTCAAGGAGTCTTTACTGTGATGGTTCACATTTTTTCTTCCATTAAAGACATTAAAGATAAGGTACTGTAAAACATTTGTGCGTGTTAAGTAACTTATTCATTGCCATGACTTGAGGATCAGATTACATTTTTGAATTTTTTCCCTCACAACTGCATGCAATAACAGTAACAGCTGTACAAACGTGACGAGGAGCCATCGGCTTGGAGTTTTTTATGAACCGTATTTGCGTGGCAGTTGAACATCGCTGGGATCTCGCAGTGGGAAACTGTATGGTGTGAGATCAAAAGCTGAATTGTACCGTTCCATAATAAACTCGTGGCCTCCTGAACACACAGACCTCTCAGTACGCAAGCGCTGAAACCGGGTCAAGAAGTGTTGGAGCCTTCTGAATCAGCACTGGATGAAGTTTGGGTCTTTTGACATTCTGGTAACACGAGGTGTTTCAGATTAGGGTTATTGTAGTAAATATTCTACATCAAGACTCTTGAATTCAATAGGATCATTATTAGCTGTATTATGTTGTATTGTGACATAAGAACAACTTCCAAACACTAAAAACACAACATTGCAACCTTGGTGCCTTGCTAATTAGTCAGTGTTATAGAAGGTAAGACTTTGAAGGCTAATTTATCAAAAACATGGTATGAGACACACTTCAAAGATAGCACTGTATTGCAATGGTGCCAAGATACCTGCTTATGCTAACATTTGCTGTCCCTGATAGTCCCTGATAGTCCCTGATAGTCCTTGAGGTGGAGATAATGCAGTGGACATTTTGTAACTTCACAATAAATTTCTTATAAAATAAATTAAAAAAATTATATTTGTTAATATATTCCAATGTGATGTTGGGTACTGTTGCTGCCGCCCATCTGTAGGGTTCCTGGTTCAACCCTAAGCTTGGGTTACTCCCTTTTTTTGGGGGTGGGGTGGGGGCTGGGATACTGTATTAATCCCCAAAGGGGGATTAGGCTCTGTATTTAACACACTCAAGCAGTGAACACACACAAGTGAGAAGTGAGCACACATAACCAAAGCAGTGACACCCAGGGAGCACTTGGGGTTAGCTGCCTCACTCAACTGCCTCACTGTAGAGGTCACTTCATCCATGGCTGGAGTGTCATTATGGATATAGCATGGATATATATTATATATATTATGGATATAACACTGTTCATTCACTTCCCCATCCACAAAATTTTCTTGCCAGTCCAGGGAATTGAACCAAACCTGCTTCTCTAACTTTTAGACCACGAACTCAGCAACCAGCGAGAGGGTGCAATACTTGAACAAAGACTTGAACTGAGCTCTACTGGCTGAACTCTCCAGTCTTTGCATGTTCTCTTGGTGTAAACATGTCAGTATGCTAAATTGTCCCTAGGTCTGAATGAGTGTGTGAATGTGTGCACATAGTACCCTGCAATGAACTGGCCATCCATTCAAGGTGATACCATTCAGATCTACCACATCCCTGACAATGATAAACATTGAAGGGAGTGAAGACTGGCTACAATGGTTTCGATGCACAGGATTATGGGATATGTAGGACAGCCATAAAAAAAATCATGCAAATAATTGTTTATATTCTACTTTCCAAAACTTCCTAAAAATACCACATTTGCACCTTTTGGACACACATCCTTCTTACATCCAGAAGGAGGTACAGGGTCAGAGTATAGTATCGGACTCTGAAGCACCCAGAGTGAAAGGTTTAGCTGAAGGATCCAGCCATGTAGGACAGAGCAGTGGGACTGGTATCCGTCAAGGCTGCTGGCTCAAGCCCATCATTCTCTGCCAGTTCACAGTAATCTGTTCATCTGGACTTAGAACCTTGACAACAGAGATGGCTCCTAGAAGACCCTGATGTTGCTCATAGGTCAGGAGAGTAAATCCATTTAGAGGTATTGTTTGAACTCTGACAGTTGCCGGTTTGAGGAAAGCACTCAATCTTAAGAAGATGCAGATGGTGCTCTCTGTATGGGAGGGATGGCATTACTGTCCTCTGTCAATCAGACTGATGCTAACCAATCATGGTGATCTCTGAGCTCATGTATGAAGAAGAGAGCAGTTAACGCCTTTCCTTTAAGTGACATCATGAGTAGCAGCATGAAAATGTGTGGTGGCTTCACATGTTTTGGGGGAACCATGTCCTAGCTTCACCCTCCCCCCGGTTGGTACTTGCTGTATGATAGGAGAGAGGCAGCTAGTGGGTGGGAATTGGCAAATAAGCAAACTGAGAAAATAGGCTAAAAAACATTCAACAAAAGGCTGCCTTTTAAGGTTAACAAAGGAAGATTTACTAATTTGTTGATTCTACCAGGTCATGATTATATCACCGTACCAGTATAAACTTATTTTAGAGGTGGTGGTGGTGTCAATACTTAGTGTTCCAGGATAAAAATCGAGGCACCTGAAATACACACTGGTCCTGAGTGCAGAGTGAATTTATTCTGCCCTGGAGTTCTACATTTTTGATCTTGAAATATCTAGAAGCATCATCACGGAACATTTCTCCAGTCCTTTAGAAGTCCAATCATATGAGTACCATATGAGGCAGCAGCAGAACAAATTTTTTTTGATGTTTAAGGTGCCGAAGCACAAACTTCCCACAATGCATAAGAGAACCACCTACACTTTTCAGGTCAGTGGGTTACAGTCAGATTTCACTTCAAACCCCACAGCTGAATTCTTTGTGTTGGAGAAAATCGACTTAGGCTAAGTTCACATAAAGGAATCAAAGTAGCACAAATCGGATTTTTTGCCCTAATGGGATGCAGGTCTGATTTTTTCAGAGCTGTTTGAACACAAATATTTTTCAAATCAGATTTGAGAGTATTTTATGTGCTCCAAGACTGGATATATATCTGATATCTGGCCAAGAGACTGTAATGAAACTATTCAGGTCTCACTTAAATGCATGTGTACATATTACTGTAGTCTTCATTCAGCAGTGGCTGAATCTCAGCAAAGAAGTGTCCATAATTATGGATCCTCACTGCTGCCTGGTCACTATTTAATAAAAGTAATGCTTGGTCATGACTTCTACACAACAGATGAGAACAGGATCCTAATGCATGGCGCAATTTAATAAGGTGTGGGAATGAGATAATTAAGTCATGGCCAGATAAGGAGTCATTGTGTTGCACCCTGAAACTGAAGGCCTTTTTTTACGGTACCTGCAGCTCAGCTTATTAAGATGTGATGCATTAAATGATCTCTTTTACTCATCTTACTGAGTCATGGCCACAGCTTAATTATCTAATTTTTACATTTCACATTATTAAGCTGTGGCCATCATTTAATTATCTTGTTCCCACAACTTAATTATCTCATTCTCCTGACATAATTATCTTGTCCCGCATCTTACTTATCTTGTTCCCATGTCTTGATTATCTTGTATTCACGACCTATTTATCATGTTCCCATGATTTAATTATCTTGTTCCCATGACCTAATTAAGAGAGAACTTAATTATCTTGTTTTCATCACTTAATTAAGCAATTAATGTTATCATTTTTTAACATATTTTAATTTTTTTAAAAAGTGCCATTTTTTTAAAAAGTGCTGATGCCACCAGTGAGGTTCTGTATGCAATTTAAACAACAAACAAACCAAAAAAAACCCCAGAAAAATCTGAGCAACTGTCTTTAGTTCAGCTTCACATCTTCAAAACAAACCATTTCTGCATCTTTCAGATGGTGGTGTTCATTTTATTATTACTTAAATGATGGATTTTAATCACGCATGTGGGTCATTTCAGGACAGAAATCTGTTTGCTCTAATTACATGGATTCTATGTTTGACTTAAGACGTCAATTTAAACCCGTCAATGCAGAATCTGATCTGAGCAAAAAAAACAATTGAGCAATATTGAGCAAAATTATGAACAAAGCCTTATTCTCTGGGTCTTAGCCACAATCCAATGATGAACAGCTGGCTTTCTTTTTAACATGTTTGCTAATTCAGATTTACAGTCTGTATGTCTTCGGGCATACTGAAGTTATTTTTTACAGAATGTGCGGACACGTTTTTCCAATTCTGCGCTAACAATTGGTAATTATCTCACTCTATTTCACTCACTTGAGAATTGCAAATTGTTACATTATTTTAAACAGAAACGTTGAGCACGGTGTAATTAATACCGGTGCTTAACATTTCGTTCAAAGTTCGCTTTGATGTTGAACGAGCTGCAGGCTATAAAGTTACAGGGTTTAATGAGTGTTATTGTAATTTGGGAATAATAGAAGGCAGTTCCTGTACAGAGCAATCGTTCATTCGTATGTGTGTGTTAGGGAGCGCAAAAAACCTAAATGGAGAAAAGTAAGCCTGTTTAGATTTGGACTGCAGTTTTCTGATAATGGAAATATGACGAGTATGACAAATATTGTGGCGTTTTCTTCAGTAAATAGACAGCATTCATCCCAAGTTGGGTTTGTTATGGCGAAAGGGAAATTTGGCAAACTAGAAGAGAATAGTTATATTTACACCCCATAAAGCAAAGTTATCCTATATGCTTTTCATTTGTTGGACCTCCAAAGCAGCATTTAAAATAAAATTTACAGCCTTTCTAACTTTCACAGGCCTGGAATTTAGTAACGGTACATAAAATATCTTTCCCGATTGAAACCAACCAACTTGAACTGAGACACTTTCCTCATAAATCACCAGTTCCTGTATGCTTCAGGGTCTGATGTGAAGAGCTTATTCACATTCTGCAGGCTTCTTGTATTCTCATACGCCCTTAGGGTGAAGATTAGCTAATTTGATGGTGAATTTAAAGCTCCTTTAACAGGAGGATTCAGAATAGCAGTTACATCGACCTGATGTCACGTTCTAGGAATTATAACGAGCATAAAAGATTCAATAATATAATACGGTCATAACAAAAGCTATGACCATTAATCATAGAAATCCTGCAGAGCTTATTCTTATAAATCAGTTTTAGGTTCTTTCAGACATGAGCCATTCACGTGTCGTGTGGAAGCAGCAGTGAATTCTTACAAATTATTTTGAGATCTAATCTAATCTTTTCAGCATTCATTCCTGCTTTCCAGAAATTTTCATTTTGGCCAATGAGAGCTAAAGTACATCTGGTCCAACTTGGTTTTTGGAAGGCTGGAGACCAACACAGACTGATTCAAACTTATCCAACCAGTTAATTACTAGGTTTATTAGATATAGTTTAGTAGAGCTTGAAGTTGAAGTTGGATATCTCTGTCCTAATGCCATTTCCAAGGTGTTTTTCAGGCTGATATCTATGACCGGTTTGTGCCACTTCACACTTTCAGGGGTCAGTGAGCTGTTTTGCGGTTCACCGTGACCACTTCTGAACTTTGCGGGTTCTCAGTAACCATGGTAATGTTACTTAAACAGGAATTACAAAGAGTCTGTGGGCAAATTCCCAACATTGATGCATAGTCTGTTTTTTTCTGTGTTAGTTATATCAGTCTATTAGTGCTCATTAAAGATGGGCTCTGATTCATAAAATACTTCCAAAAGACAAGCATTTTCATGCCTAGTTTATCACAATTACATTTGGTCCATACATGTGGATTTAACATCATTCCTGGGGGATGGAGGGACCCATATTATATTTAATTCCCGAAAATGGGATGTGTCGTGCTTCTTATGGTTATTATAGTAAGTGTTCTTTTATTAATGAGATTATAGTAATAGTAAAAACATGGCTTACAAGCTGGTCAACTTTTCATACCAGCCATGTTTATTTATTGCTGGAAGAACCAAAGCAATAATCCGAAGAAATCACAGTCCCAAATTAGCATTGATGTCTGTTTTATTCTTTCAAGCAAAAACAAGATGGAGTAGCACACCAATGGAGCGTAGTGCAGGCTAAACAACAGCAGAAAAACCCTTCTTAATGTTGACTTTTGCAAAACAAACGTTTTGGTATATTTGGTATATAGTTAAGTTTAAACTTAATGACTAAGCACTATATACATCAGCTAAGACATAATCTTTTCTGAATCAGAAATCGCATGTACGGGAAACACTGCCAAATCTGAGCAAAACTCAAAAGTCTAGCACAATGCCATCAAACTTTCTGTTATAAGTGATGTTCTTCTCAACACTCAAAGCAGAAAAAAAATTCACAGCTGAAATACCAGCCAACAAAGACACAAACATGATGTTCTACATTGGAAACAATGTTAGAAGAGGAAAATAAAAAGCAAACTAGCTTGCTATGTGTCACCCGTTACCACTTTTTAGCCTAAACATTAGGTTTCCAGGAAATGAATTTATAATTTGCCCAATTTATGATTTTCTGTATGGAGGAAAAATGGAGTACGAAGCTATGGGAAAGAGATGGATGATCTATAAACACATTACAATCACCTCAGATGTCTGAGCCAAATGATTAGCTCCATTAGGACATTAGGATGGATAATGACTGTTAGGGCTCTTGACACATGATCTGTGTGTTTGTTAAGGATAGACATCTTGGCTAGGTTTCAAGCGCAGTAAATTAGGATGAAGTGATACCTTGAAGCCTTCGCTTCTATGCCACATCTCTGTCATGGAACAACATGTTCAGCTCTGTTTAATGTTTTGCTGTTGTCCCTCAGACCATGTTCTATATTTGACATATTGTCTATGATATGTCTGTTCTAAGGATGCTCTTTCCAGTTAATTGACTTAGTTAAACTGTTCCTTTTGGCATGTTCGATATTTGCTAACTGTTGAGGTGTGTAGGTGTGAATAAGGTCCAGTGTGTGTGTGTGTGTGTGTGTGTGTGTGTGTGTGTGTGTGTGTGTGTGTGAGTGTGTGTGTGTGTCCATCTGTCAATCTGTCAGCATGGCTTTCTCGCCTTCTGCAGAAACAAGGCAAGTTAATGTTAGCGTATGACACTCACATTGTTATTCTTGACCATAATCGAGTCCATGTGGTTGAGCAGATTTTAAGGTTTCAGGGTTTTCTTTTTGGAATATAGCGCACCACTTTGTTTTACACATTTCAGATTTATTTATCTCTGAATGGGAAAACCAAGAAATCATAGGAAACATTTTACATATGTTACACATTAATCATATAAAACATACAGAAAAAATACACGTAAGAGTGTTGTTGATGTGAGCAGCCGTGAAAGCAGCTAAAGTGAAGTATGCTAATAATGCTAACGCCACCAAACGATTAGCAACAGATGGAAGTGATTTCCTTGTCAATGAAAATTTAAATTATTCCCACATTTACTTCATAGTCACTTATATTATTATGTTATATTATTATTATTATTATGTTATTAGTCATAAGTTTTGTTTTTGTGCATTCAGATGCTAGCTAGTTGATGTTAGCTAGCTAGCAAATATAGCAGTACATAATAGGTTGGGTTCTGCACAGCTGGCTAGCTTGCTAACCACTGAATGAATCATAAACCTGTCAAAATTATACACAGGAAGTGAATTATCATCATTTTTCTGTGTTAAATGATATATGTTTTGTAACCTTTGTAATTTTTTTTTGTAGCTTCTCTATCATGATATCTCTTCAATTATTTTGATTTTATATTTTTGACATTTCAGCCACACCAGGATTTTTTTTTTTTGTTATTTATGTACATAAGACCTTTTTCCTGATAGACAGAGTTTAATTGCTTTACTTACTGTCATGCTTTTTGTGCGAAACACTAAAAATTATATTATTATAATATAGTATAACTACAATTATATTATTATATTATTAAAATAATATATTAACTCAGCTTTTTGTGCTCAGTTTACTACTGCTGTTTTTTTTTTGTTTTTGTTTTTTATCTCCATGTTCTGCCTCTGAAACCCACGACACTGTTGGCATTCTGTGGTCAGTACAACCTTGGCCTGGAGGTGGTGGAGGTTGTTTTTAGGCTCCTACCCCACCTAAAGACCACAAATCTCTGTGTTGTTTGTACAGCTGTCCTGCTGTAATAGAAGCATAATGGCCTGTCATGAGTTTCCTCACTGCTCCAGTGCTCCAATGGAGGGGTGTATGAATAGCCTGATAATGATGACTTATACTGATCACAGTAGAGACGTAAGTGAATAAGCGCACATTATTTGGATTAAACAGATAATGTGTTCTAGATTAATATAAATACAGATGCAATTTTTTTGCCCACAATGGTTCTGTCTATCAGGCAAAAGAAAAAAAAATCAAATGGGCGTTTTTCTTCCTGCGGACGACCAGTCAGATATGAAACTTGCATGACAAAAGAAAGATGCCAATTCGATACATTGCAGCATTAATTCATTCATCCTGCCTGGTCAGGGTCACGATGGGCAAAATTTGGAAATAAGTTAGTTGGCAAAATTTTGGCAATAGTTACCAAAATTACATTTTGTAAATTAAAGACAACTAGTTTTGTTAAAAGCAGATAAAAACAAAAATAATAACTGCGCAAGCGGGATTTTCCAGTGTTCCCATAAGCATAGTTGATGTTGATATTCAATAGTCATTTGTAAAAAAATCCTTCCTTTTTAGGCCACACCCACTTCACGTTTCAATCAGGACGCAGATACAGATAAGAATATTTGGAGCACTAAACAGATTCAGATCCAGATAAAGATAGTGGTATTGCATCGCACCCCTAGATCATAGTGAATTCCCTGAGATTCCTTTGATTAGAATCAAGCTGATAAATAAAAAAAAAAAGAGCCGGTAATTTACATACGTTTATTTTCTTATGTCGTCTGCATTGGCGTCATTAGTCCTGTGTCTTTTATTAAAGACTGCTGGTTTTAAGAGCTAAATAACATCATATGTTGCATCTGCAGGACGTTCATATGGTTATAATAATCACAAATGGGTTGCATAGGAAGAAAGAAAAAAGAAAGAAAGAAAGAAAGAAAGCACATGTTTTAAAGAATACTTCTGTAAAAGATGAGGAAGAGGCATGTTGCGTTCGGGGAATATGAGTGGTCATGAAAAGCAATGGACATAAATGAATTCAGATGCAATGGACATACTGCTTTGCTGGTTGTGCGGCACGATGACATGGACAAACTTTCATATTCCTGCTGTCAAACCACCAGTTAGCCTCAAAACCTGTATAGTCTGAGGTGATTGCTCAGCCTTGTCATTTTAACAATAGCCTCCCCTCTGTGAATTATTCATTTGATTGACGTATGAAACCAATTTTCCCATATTCGCCCTGCTGGAGCACTCACAGTGCTCTTTTTTATATGTTTCTAGCATTACATGCATGCTTGATCTGCACTGTCAACATAACCCACAGTAACCGTAACCACTCCTATAGTCGCTTATTGTTTGTTTAATAACGCCTTCCTGTGATGAATTACAGAGTGGAATGTGAGTGTTTTTTCCATCCTGTAGTCTATAGTGTGTAGTATCAATCAAATTTGTCATTAAGTGTAATTAAGAAGGGTCGCACCAAATTTGTACGAGTTACAGAACGTACATCAATCATAGTGGACGTTATATAAAAGATAACTAACTAAATTAATTCATTTGATTGGCCATGCGATGTTCCAAGAGAGCTTATATTCAATCGATCCGCACTGGGACGTTTCACTGTGTGACGTATCACTCCACTCATCTGTGTTCGCCACATAAAATTACACTTCCTAGTTGCAAACCGTTACTAGATTAGTGTTAGCGACAACATGGTAAGCGATACTTAAATTATAGTAAGCGATGGACTTAAAATATGAAAGCTTATTCGATGAATATGAAAAGGAAGAAAGGACGACAGTTGCCCCGGAAGCACATTCAACAGGAAGGGCCACATCAATAATAGAAGAGCTTCTTCGAGATCAATTTTTGCTAGCGGAGCAACAAAGAATAAAACGTTTGCTCATATTGTGTCTGAAATGCCACTTACTCAATGTTCATTTCTTGTTTTCAGAACTGTTGTATTAAAGCAATATCATACGCAGAACCATGGTTATAATGAATATCAACATGGCTGTGATTCGGTATAAGCTGAGTGCCGTATAACCTCACTCATGCTCGTGCGATATTGCTTAATTATACCACAATGTTGTTAAATTCTTAATTTTGATTGGTCAAAAGGAAAGAGTCTGCAGTGTAACATGACAAGTTCTGTTTTTATCATAATAACTTCAAAAAAAGAGAAAAAAGAGAGGGAACAAATGTTTATAGCTGCTATAATGAACAGAATTACAGGAACACTTGTTTTATTAAATGTAACTATAAATAGATAAAAAGCATGATGTATCATTCTTTAATAAAACACATGAACATTGTTATAAGAAAATAATTTACTCTGGGGTGGTAACTGTTTTGTGAGGCCACATCACACCACCCTTTCATTGATTATTTTCTTATTTTGTTTTATTCTCTATGGTATTTCCTTTCCTACATAACTAACGATATTTATGCCATGGTGATACATCGGTACAAATTCAAAGCAGCAAAGGTGATGCCATAAGAAAAGCTGTAAACAAAAATCCTGCCCCATCTTATCTTAACATTTCTTATTTTTCGTCCAGCTTGATGGGTGCTATTACGTTATTTGTTACGAATTTGTGAACTGTTTCCGACCACACATCAGCCTGGAGTCAGGACTCCAGGTGTGCCGTCCTCCACCAGATCACTCTCACAGAGCTGTCACATCATTTTTTAGTGCATATGGAAAGAAAAAGGAGCTGTAGCCTGATCTTAATGTTGCTCATGATTGAATATGATTGCGTTCATTACCTAGGAGAACTGTGCTGCCTTTTGTCACTACAGCACCCATCCATCATCATCATCTTACACACATCCTCCTTCTCCTGTCTTCTCATCCTGCCGTCTCTCTGACCTTTTCCAGGTCATTTTTAGATGATGGATCATGTGAGTCGTATTGGCTCGCCTGACTGAGGGAACGTTGCCCAATGGCAGGTGTTACAATGACTTATGAGCTTATGATTACAATGTACTGTGGAATGATTGTGCAGGGCAGACTGAAAGAAACGGTTTTGTACAGAGGGCTTACGCTGAGATGGATATGCGATCAATGACCTCAGAAGTTTAAAGGAGTCCATTCTTTACAGAGCTGTTTTAATAGATGATGTAATGGATTCCATTTTATTATAACCTCATTTTATCCATAATGGATGATGTTTAATTTATTAATTAATGATTGAGACATAATTAAGACATTACAAACCAGCACACAAACAGAATTAATAATTGTAATTTCACATTCTTGCTTAAACCCTAGTTTAAGTAGTATTATTAATGTAATAAAATGAAGATCCTTCAGGCCATGTATTAAATAATAATAATAATAATAATAATAATAATAATAATAATATGCATTTTATAATTAATGTTTTTTAAGGTGCACCTTACATTTAAAATAAAAATAAAAAATCTCAAGGCAAAAAAATGGTTTAGAACTAGAAATAAAGTTGCTTGTATATGTGAATGCATTTGAAGTGTGAATGAATAGTTTCGGTTTGTATATGGGTTTTTTATATGTAAGAAATAAAATACTTCAGGGTGTGTTGATATATAAAAATAGTCTATGATGCAGTGCTGTGACGTTACCTCCTCGATGTTGATCCTTTAACAACATGTTTCAAAGTGGCAATTTATATAAATAACCATTTTAAAAAATAATGAATGGACATATTTGTGTGTTTTTTTTAAGTGTGAGGCCACACCCCTTTAAAGTGATAATAATAATAATAATAATAATAATAATTTTTAGAATGTGATTTTATAATGTAATTATGATATGACATGATATTATATTTATCTTATCTTCGTACCACAACGTCCTGATACACACTCATATGGTTATTTCTTTGACAATAACAACAGGCAGGATTGAGTACACATATTCTAAATATTAGAGTAGTTAAATTATGGCACATGGGAGGATTTCAGGCGAGATTCATTGGGAACTGTTGCATAACCGATTCATACACAGTTTCATCTTTCCTTCGTGGCAGCTGGAGCACTTGTTTATTTTCTTATTTATTTCTGTGGCCATCATGTGAAACGGCTGGCGACAGTAAAGATGCAGGAGAACTCGGCTGGTTTGTGTGTGTGCGTGTGTGTGCGTGTGTCTGCGTGCGTGTTTCAGATGAAAAGCAGGCCTCTTTGATCTTTCTTTTGTTCTGTCTGACTTCTCTCCCTCTAGAGCATCTTGTTGTCTTAATCACACACAAATACAGTACACATGTAATCAGCTTTACCTCTGCACGAGACGATACTAGGCGCCTTTAAAGGATAGTGTTTTATTTCCTTATTTCTCTCACACACATCGCCTGGCCCACATTTGCCCTTTGGTCTGTGCTTGAATGTTCTCTTCCTGTGAGTGGGGCTTTTATGAGGGAGCAGATCATGAGGTCATGTGACCTCTGTAGACCATTGCGCACCCCTGTGTTTCCTTCTGCATGTTTCTTATAAAGTACAGTGACATGAGAGAGCGTATCTGAGAAAATGTCTCCAGCTAAAATAATGCTGACTGCGAGGGTGTGTGTTGTTCTAATGATGTATATGTCCAGCTTGTCTGGTAGATCTATAGCAGATCTTCTGCTGCACAGAATGTAGTTTTTGTGCATCTTTGCCCCCTGGCTAGACCCCCAACCGGACATTCACTGACCTTTGACCCTGACCTTGCTCCTTTTGAGTGTTGTTTTTGACTAGGCTTTCCACTCCCTTTCAGTTGCAGACTCATTGCTTCAGGCAACAAGTTAAAATGATACATCACACGGAGCAGTGATCACTAGCCCTCGTGTTGCTGAGTTAGCTTCCTACAGAAGTCAGTTCCAGCCCAAATCGAACACAGCAGTTTGGTAAATTCGTCTCCAGGAGGAATTTATCACCGAAGACACAAACAGTTTCAAACACACTACACTATGCATTAATATACTATAATCAAACCTTCATTTAACTTTCTCCTTATTCATTTTTACTTTACTTGGTAACATGGGAATTGTATATGATAAGAATGATTTAGAAGAAACTTTGGAAACATTAAAGATAACTGTCAAAGGTTCTTTGATAACTATGAACATTTATTATGTTTTAATATTTATTAAATATTAAATATTAATATTTATTAATATAATTTAGAAATATTTATTATTAAATTTTTAATATTTTTATACATTTATAAATGACTGAAAATTTAATTAGGAAATATTTTCCTGGTAGCTATAGACATTTTCCTTAGAGCTATAAATAAACATTTATTAATAAATTAAAATTTGTCTGTAGAATCGATCTTTGGCACCTATTGAAACTTTCATGGCTAACTGTGGAACGTTATTGTTAAAACTATTATGAATACCTAGAAATATATTTATAGAATCTTTGAGATTTTTAGAAAATTGGAAATATACTTTTTTAAAACTATGAAAACATATGTTAATAAGTGAGCATGTACTTTTTTTGTACCTATAGAAATGTACTTAATGACTTTGAAAGCTTTATTTAATTGCTATAAAATGTATCTCATACCAAAGGAAGCATTCTTTAATAAATATAGAAAGTTTTTAGAAAAACTGAAAATATACTTATAAAAGTGCTTTTGTTAAATATAGAAGTTTACATTATAATGGAAACTTTACATAATAACGGAATATTTTATAAAACCAAAATCTTACCTTTATATTTTTTTAATACCTGACAATCTACTTATAGAATCTCTAGTATGTAACTATAGAAATTAACCTTATACTTTAACTATGGCAACATAATTTAAGAACTATGGAATGTTTTTTGGAAAACTGTATAAAAAAAAATACTTTTATAGCTATGAAAACATTTATTAATAACTAGAAATATACTTATATAAAGTGTTTTTGTTAACTATAGAAATTTAATTTCTAACTATAGAAACTTTGAATAATAACTATGAAAGGTTTTTAGAAAACTAGAATCTTACATTAATTACTCTAAAAAACATTGATAACTGAAATTGTAGTTGTAGAAATTTTATTTGGTACCTATAGAAATTTATATAATAACTATAGAAACTCCATTAGAAAGTTTTTAGAAAATTGTAAACCACTTAAAAATAAATTAAAAGAAACATTTATTACTAACTGGATCCTCTAGCTCTAGATCATAGTATAAGAACTACTCGTTGAATTTCCAGATGTGAGCACACTACCTGCACTAAAAGTACATAATGTTCATATTCTGAACGAATAATATTGTAAATGCACCTTTACATTAGGTTCTTTTTTTCTACTTTTACTTTCCTACT
Source organism: Parauchenoglanis ngamensis (assembly GCA_030014255.1). Classification (NCBI taxonomy): domain Eukaryota; kingdom Metazoa; phylum Chordata; class Actinopteri; order Siluriformes; family Auchenoglanididae; genus Parauchenoglanis; species Parauchenoglanis ngamensis. The sequence continues at coordinate 3,240,451 of JAQMYM010000002.1, forward strand.
TCAGAAAAGAGATCGCCAGACGTACATGACAACAAAAGTATCACGTTTGTATGCTTTGTCTTCGTACAACACAGAAATGTACCACATATTACTTTGCTTATGTGAAAAAGACAATGTCATACTTAAAAAAAAGAATGTTTAGGTCATCGAGCTGTGTATTGTATAAGGACCGAGTGGTAAATAACGTGCAAAATAAACACCGAGCTCGTGCAAGCGAGCTTAGTTGAGGAAGTTCAGCTGCTTCTCCTTGACCTTTCTGATTCTCTGCATTTCCTGTCCAGACTACAGGAAATACGAACTGTGTGTGCATCACATAATGGCACGGTTCTCGTCCTGACCTCCTACTTCTCCTAATGTAGAATTTCAGGGATTAATATGAGCAATAAGCTTAGAGGGATTTCAATCATAAATCACCTTAAAGAAAGTAGAAAACTGATCCAAGTGTGGATAAAAACATCTGTTTTACCAATGCAGCACAATATTATACACACCATATATGTATCAGTTATGGATTTGTTTGGGAGGTAGGGGGTAGGGGGCTTGATGAAAATGTAAAAATATGCCAAGACCACAGTGACGTGCCCCACTTTGGTGCAAGTTCCTATAAATTTGCCACTGGGAGATCTTATTAATCTTATCCCTCTATTTCTGTGCCAAAACTTTTGTTCTTTTTTTTTTTGTAAGGTTAGGCAGGCCCGATCATCTGTTTTCAACCCTACTCCACATGTTTTCTTTGAGATAGACAAAGATATTAAACAAAAATGGGAGATGTACTGACAGATATCGGATCTTCTTCTCATCCTTAAAGCCAAAGATGAGAGTTAAAGATTTGTAACACAGCATTTGCTTACTCATCACTCTTTTCTTCCATCTTAACCAAGAACATGTTGTATTATTGATGTAGGTTTGCACCACAGTGACACTCTCGTGACACTAGTTTTCCTAGTGACTACTGAACGTCATTGAGTATTTCTGTGTTTTATGGAACAGGTCCAGACATGTTCGATGAGCCAGTGCATTTAACATGGTTGTAATGACAGCTATCTTTATTTGGTTAACTAATAAATCATGATTGTGGATGTGTAATCATTTTATCGCTGGTGTTACCTTACCTTACATGCTTAGTGTCCTATATACATGTAGTACATGACTGCAGAGCATCAGCATGTTGGCTGAGATTCAGTTTGACACAAAATGCTGTTTTATTTCTGTACTTGACACCTGGGAGAAGTTCTAGAAGGGCCTAGAAGTTCTGTTAAAAAGGACTGACTTTAAGAAAATTTATATTCTTCTTTTCCTCAAGTTGAAGTAAATATGCTGCAAACAAAATGACCGGATTGATACTGAACTCTGGTTAGATTTGTCGTCTTCATGTGCTACCTGAAATATCGTAATTACGAGATCCGAGCACATGAATGGTCAAACGAAGTCGCAATTACAAGTAGGAAACGTTTTTTTTAACGATACCCGAGTTGGCGAGTTGTCACATAGAGAGGGGAAGAGCACTAACCATCAATAGATGGTAAGAATTCATTTATCTCATACTATCATGTTGTACATTAATGACACTGCTTTCATAAACAATGTTTGATTAAAGTGAACATGACTGCTGCATCTCCGTTCACGGTTATTTTCTTGAATTAAATGAACGTAAATTGCCTCAGCATGGTTCACTGGCTATCTAGCGAGTCAACAAAGAAAGCATCAGTCATAAGATCAATATTTTTGACACCTTGTCCTTTTTTAAAGCTGCTTCCTTATTAGTGCTAGATATCCAGTCACGGACGGAAATAGGAAGTAGGGTTTAACGACCAGCACTTGAATGCATAATTTCGCCCATTATTTTCAGTTTTCTGATTCGCATAAATAAGTTTTTAGTTAAATTGGCTAGGCTAAATATTTGACTATGCTGTTTGATGCACTGGTCTCCATCAAAGGTGTATTCCCACCTTGTGCCTTGTGTTTCTGGGACTAGCTCCGGATAAAACGCTTACTGAAGATGAATGAATCAATGTGCTGACTACAAAAATGATGATAGATGAGACCAATTTGCACCAAAATCAAGCATGTCTGACTTAAAAGATATTCTTATTTTAACCAGAATTTAAATTCCAACGATCTTTTTGACAGGAGAAGACGGAATATTTGGATTTGGGGAAGTCTTATAAAATGTAGCAGATATGGTTTCTATTACATACACTGCTATTAAAATAATAAAAGAAATTAAAGCGTCTGAGCTTGGCCATTATAATGTGTGCTACAGCCTGTATACAACCTCACACTTTATATTCACATGTGCAACAGTTTCATAATTGTTTATGAGAGAAGATATTTTATTACATGTTGAGAAACCTGTAAATGTGGCTAAATGAACATACATTTTCATTGGAGATATGGACATGTCCCCAGAGCTTCCAGCGTGCCTTATGTCTCTATCCAAACCCAGCTGATGTACACAGGTCTGGCCCGCATATGTCTAGATGAGATAACTGAAGTTTATCTTTATTCAAATGTGGAAGTTGTTCTGCTTTTAACTGCAGTGTTGTAAGGAGATGGAAAGCAGCACATGAATTGCCCTTGGCGAGCTTTAACCCTCTGTAACCCCCTCATCTCCCACCACAAATAATAATAATAATAATACATATAATCAATATGTACCAGCAGCAGTGGTTTCATACCAAACTCATTCCAGTTAAGGATGCAGTTATGTTATTTTGTGCCCATTACAGTTATACAAGTTAATGTTTAATATTTGTTTACTACAATATTTGACACTATAAAATCCTGTTCAAAAAAAGGCCACAATAGGGCCTAAAAGAAATCATAAAAGGTTGGCTGATTGCTTCTTGCTTTTTTTACTCTCATGTCAGGGTTTAATGTGTGATAACAGGTCAGATTATACAATAAATATCCTCTAATGATTAAAGGAAATGACTACGTCCTGCTTGTGTTATCAATTAAAGCATCAATCCGAAAACACAAAGTATGTTTTATTTGTCAATTAGCATGATTTGTTTATGTTTCATCATCACCCCTACCATATTTGTGGCTGTTTTGTGAGTTTGGCATCATCCTATGCCGTAATTCTTTTAGACGAGAGTCATATCAACACAAAAGATTTTATAAAAATTCCTGAACTTTGTCTGTCATCAGCGTTCTTTGGTCACGATGGCACTAACGCAAGCACATCACATGATGCGGTTTGAGAACCACAGGTTTGAAACCAGATTTGTGAAGAAGCTGTGCAAAATGTTTTTGTCATTAGTTTTCCGACAGCAGAAGCCACCTCAAAAATTTGCAGGTTAAAGGTTTTCCTTTAACGATTTCCCATCATGCCACGTTCAATTAGGATTTCAAAGCCTTTCTATCTCTTTACTTTTCCAATGGCGTCACTCATGCGAGCGAATTATTACTGCTGATTCCAGTCTGCAGAGATGCTGAGGAGCCTTTTCACCGTGTTAATGACTGCAGTAAACCGAGTCAGATGTTTCTGCTCCAGTGTTGGAGTGGTGTGTCGTGAACCGCTCTGGTTCTTCAGCGGTCAGGGTGGAAGAAGAGGTCATCTCCTTTAGGGGGGAAATGGAAGACTTTCACACTTGGCCTTGAATAATTGACTCCGCACCCTGACTGATTCTGGGTTTGTCTGGGGCGGGGCTCAAGAACTAAGTCCTTAGTTCAAGGAAGTCCTTAGATCCTTTTAGGACTGATATCTGAAGTTTATACAGGTGTTGGAAAGCCACACTGGTGCATGTGGATATATGGTGTGTGTACGATAAATGATAACACTGCACTATTACATTGCCATGCCTTTACATTCCTGGATAGCGTGTGAGCTGGAGATCACACGCTACGTTCTTTTCACAGCCTGCAACACTAATAAACACGGAGAAGGTTAACACGCCACATTCACCTGCGATGCTGAAACAGCCGGGCTCTTTCATCACAATCAGCACTTTCTCCATCATGAAGAGGAGAGAAAAATGGAGGCTTTAAAATGGAGGCACATGGAATGACTTCACAGATGTGATTTGTTTCTCTATGTTGATGTGTTGATGAATTTCTTTTTGAAAGAGGAAATTAGGGAGAATGCACGTTCCAGGGCTTGACTGGTTTCCACAACAGCCAACAGCGTTCGAGATTCACCTCAAGCCACTCAGGAGTGGCTTAGCACAGTGGCGAAATAAAAATAGAGATTGTTTTCAACTGTGTAGGATTTCTGTCTGTCTGTTATGGCATCTGTAGGGTTCTAATGTCTCAGATTAATACTGAGTTAATTTTTAGAAAGAACCTTTGTCATTGGAGGGATGTGGATTATTGTATCCAGGGTCAAAGTTCAAAAGAATGAGCAGCCATTTTGAGAAGGGTCTATCTACAGTCTCGCAGCCGACAAGACACACACACTTTATAACATGACACACCCCCAAGACAGCACGTGTTAATCGGTGGAAGTACAGCCAGAAGATCCTAACCCTAACACTAACCCTAACCCTAACCTGAGGTCTAATAAGGCTGGCATAGTGTGCAAGATAGCAGCTCTACAAAGTGGGCATGTCCTGTAAGTACTGTGTGTCAGCAGTTAAAGTTATTTGGCCTTTTTATCCAGCACCAGTTGAATTTCCCTCTGCACTCTATACATTTTTTACATTTTTTTTATAGGTAATTAAGATATCATTAGAGTTACACCTTTCAATTTTCCTGTGAAATGTTTTAACATTTATTCTTTATTTAATAGAAGGATTTATTGGTCCTGATATGAGTAGTAGTGTGTGTGATAAGATGTTGTTGCCGCCATCTTGGAAAAAAATACATCTTGAGTAGAAATTTGTCACGGGTGTAACAGCCTGTGCTGGTAACGCCAATGACAATTGATAACTCCGGTGACTTAAAGTAATGGCGCCACGTTAAAGTGAAAACCACGTCATAAATGATGCGAATGCCTGTCTAACATAAACCTTTGATATGAAAATATCGCGCTTGATAGAATGCCACCATATTTTGAGAATAAGTCTTCGAGTCGTGCCTTACTGGTCCACAGCAGTTTCTTACTTCTTCCCCAGGCCAGTGAGAGCATTCCCAAAGGAAATGCAGTGTTACGCAAGGCACTAAAGTTAAACTGTATTGAGCAATGAGCTTTAGTGATAGAGAAAGAAGTGTATACATAAATTTGGTTTGGATGAAATTCAACATGCATGTAAACAGAAATTTTCTTGCAACAGCAAGAGTGTTTTGACATTAGGGCACATATAAACAGCTGTTGGAAATAAATGCATTTGGGTTGAATAAAATCTCTTCATGGAAATGTTGCTTCTATCTTATGTGCATTGATGATGAAGGAATTCTATAGACACGATGAAAGAAACATGTCTCAGATATCAGTAACTGTCCATCTGACTTCCAAGATCGACATGTTAATAAAGCATGAATATGACGAGCGCTTTCGGCAGACGGGTTTGTCGTGAGAATTCGCAGGTTGCCGTGTTGATCTGATTCTTTTCAGGCAGTGCCTGTGGGACATAATTAGCTCGGGCCAGTGGACTGACCTGCGATAAATAGGGTGAAACTGTAGATGTCACATGGGAGAACTGTTCTGCCTGAGTGGATGAAGTCTTGGACGGACTGTCTCCAGATTCACTGGGATTTGGCCTCGAGACTTCATGCTTTAGAAATCTGATGATGGAACATGAAGCTCTTATAAAACAAGAGGAAAGATGTGGAGCTTCTTTTAAATACATGTTTTTATTATCAGTGTTATTGCAACATACATAAACGAGTATCATACATAAGTCCATTTTTGAATGGATGAACAAATAAATAAATAAATAAATAAATAAGCTACATGAGATAGGCATCAAATTAATAAATAAAATGACTATAGGTACACAGTATAGTAAGATTAAAGAATTCAATTAAATAAAGAAAAGGGATCTCAAATAGAAATTCTCAGTCTATGGACAAAGTAGTAGCTGCTCAAAATAAGAAAATAGAGGTTGCCAGATTTTTAAATATGTGCAATTTATACATATCAGTTTGAATTTATTTTTCTCTAATTTAAGGAAGGGAATTAAATCAAGATGTGGATGCTTTATTATAGTACTTAATGTGATAATGCTTTGCATTAATTTTCCCCTCACATTATGTCATGAACAAATCGTGAACGCAATACATCTTAAGCAATATTAATACACATAATAGACGTGTACATCTTTCACTTTCATGTGGTCAAAAATGAATGAAAGACCATGTTTTTTAATATGAGCATACAGCGTTCATTCAATCATCTTTAGTAACTGCCTGGTCAGGGTCAATCAGGTTTAAGTTAAGCTACTAGTTTGTTTATGTTCTGGGAAATAGAACCAACTAAACTGAAAGAAAATCTCACAGGCAGGTAGATGTGTGAGCGAGATTGAATAAAACAGTCCTGTATACATCTCTAGTTAAGACCAGATTTGGACTGGAGTGATATAGCTGAGGTTGAGGACCCTTCAGAGCCAGAATTCACACAGCATTAGAAAAACGCACCCACTTTATGCCACCTGTAATGGATACGATGAGGTTTATGGTCTCTAAGTGCATCCTGACCTCATCATATTTTACATACTGTATTTTCTCAAAATGTGTGTGCTCATTTGCTCTAACTCATATGTACAATATTAGGGTTGGGCGAATCTTGTTCAGACAACTCTGCCATCCCCCTGTGTGTGTGTGTGTGTGTGTGTGTGTGTGTGTGTGTGTGTGTGTGTGTGTGCGCAGCACAGTCCACATTGTTGATAGGAAGCCGCAGCAGGGGAGCTTCCTTTGGTCTGCAGTATAGAAAGCAAATAACTTAATTAAACACAGCAAGTCTTTCACTTTCAACTCAGCAGTTGTGAGACAGAGGGGGCACCGAGGACACCTTCTAAATCTTGGGGTGAGGAGACGGAGCAGCTGCTTGCCTGAGGACAACAAGGTCACTGATGTAAAAAGGCACGAGGCACGCAGGCAGCAGTCCAACCTTCGGGTTCGTATGGAACAATGCGAACTGTACACGCTCCGATCTGACACGACAACGCAAGCAGATGTGCCTGCTGCATTTCAGCACCAAATATTACTCACCTACATGCAATTCCATCTCAGACTAGGACACTGTGATCAAATGCAATGATTACAGAGTCACCCTGATTACGTCTCTGGGTAGGTCTCTATCAATACCCTGAATACTTTCTACTTGTTTCTACTTTCTACTTGAGCATAACATAATGACAGGTTCTAGTGCACTAGAAAGATGGTTGAATTTGTGTCATTTGAGCCACAAAAAAGGCCACCTTGGATTATTATTGTACATTATTGTTGTTGAATGTTCTCTCCACGTTCCGCTGGGGTGAAAGTAATTAATGACGATTTGTTTTATTATCAGTGAAAATCAATTTGTGAAATTCGAAGAATACCTTACTGTCGTTAGTTACCTCAGAACCTCCTCAAGATTCATTATGTAATAAACCAGTGTGCGTATTTTCCTGGGTTCATATTAGTTAATACGCACGTTAGTTAACATAAGGAGAAGCAAAGCATGTAATTAGCAAGTCACCATGCTTGTTATTACACAGTAATAAAATGTTTACGGAAATCGAAAGTGAAAACTCAGATCCAGGCTAGAAATAGAGTATGTTTAATAAACTGAGTCCCTTTGCAGTTCCATCAGTTATATTATCCCGGCTGTGGCTGCTTTCCTGTCTACACTTTTAGCCCTTTTTCCTGTTTCCCTTTGATTTTCTAGTGTAAACATAATCATCACAAATATCAGTTTTCTCTGTATTTCCATATATGGATTTTTTCCTTCTGAAATGAATCAGATGCTCAGCTGCTTGCACAGAGTCACAGGTTTCATGTTTCTGACATCTTCGATTGCATTGGATCTGAAGTCTGAAGTCTGAAGTCTAAAGTGTCAGGATAGAATTGAGAAAACTTAAACATCAGAATGTTTCTTGTCGCTGAAATTACGGCTCCATGAAGCACACTTACATCTGTTGCTTAGTCACATGCTAACATGAACATAAGGTTAAGTATACCACTGAAATGCCAAGCAATGGTACTCTTTTTACCTTTTAGTCTGTAAGTACTGTCTGACCTGATCTCACACAAAAACACTTTTAATGCTTTTAACAAGCAATCACAATTTCTCCTGGATTTCATATAAGCAAAGTCGTAGCAATCCGCCATGTGAGCCACGCTGGAAATTTGGTTTGTGGGGATTTAATACCACAGAGATATACATCATCATCATCATCATCATCATCATATATCATGTATAAACCACCTCACATATGCTTTTAATCTCCGCTTGGGTCTGACGCACAGAAAGAGCTGGAAGTGCACATGTGTAACACACCGTACTGAAAGTTAAGAGTTCCTAAATAAATGGCGGCTGATTATCAGGTTCTGCTCCAGACTGCTGTGCTTATGTGAACAAGCACCAGAACAGGATGAGAAATGCCCTACCTGGACGACTTCAGAGAGATTAAAATTCAGTTGCTGCCATAAGCATTCTCAGCTCACTAAGGATGACGAAGTCAGATAGACTTGGATGACTGATAGAAAGGTATAAATCTGGAATGCATACATCTGTAGGGTTTTACCAAATCAGCGCAAATGGATGTTTGGGAATTTGAGGAAGGAGTCATTGTGGATGCTAGAAAACTGTAAACATGAAAACTGGGATATTGGATTGACTTTATACTTTATAGCTGAACCTGAAGAGCTTCAGCTAGTTTTCACATCAAACATCAGAATGTGGAAAAAGTCTGATCTCTGTGACTGTTGCATGGTGGTTGGTGTCAGATCAGCTGGTTCGAGTATTTAAGGAACTGCTTATATCCTGCAATTTTCACACACAGCAGTCTCTAGAGTTTACCCAGAATGGTGTGAAAACCAAAAATCCATGAGTGAGTGACAGTTCTGTGGGTGGAAACACCTTAAGAGAGGTCAGAGGAAAAGAGCCAGATTGGTTTGAGCTGCCAGGAAGGACATAGTAACTCATATATTCATTCTTTACAACTATAAAAGCATCTCAGAAAAGCATCTCAGTGTGCACAAAACACAGAACCTTGAGGGGATGGACTACAACAGCAGAAGACAACATCAGGTTCCTCTCCTGTCAGCCAAGAAAAGGAATCTGAGGCTGTCATAGTCACACCCAAACTGGAGCGCTGAAGAAAAAAAAAAATCACTGGTCTTTTTCCAGTTTGGGTGAGTCTGTGCCCATGAGAGCCTCAGATTCTTGTTCTTTGCTGACAGTAGAGGAAACCAGAGGAAACCCACATGGACACCAGGAGAACATGTGAAACGCCAAATAGATAGTAAACTGAGATCAGGATAGAACCATGGACCCTGGAGATGTGAGGGGACGTGTTGGGGATATGAGGGGCGTGTTGGGGATATGAGGGGCTTGTTGGGGATATGAGGGGCGTGTTGGGGATATGAGGGGACGTGTTGGGGAAATGAGGGGACATGTTGCACCACCAAGATACCCACAATATAAGATCATCTGCAGCAAATGGCTTTTTGAATTTTAAGATGAACAATTTTAGGATAAGAAAATGACTCACTTCCTGTGCTTGTAAGTATCACAATTTCTGGATGATTAGCTGTGATTAAAGTGATTAAATGATTACAGTGTGATCTTTCTCAGATCTTCCACAGAGCATTTACACTGCCGCTTCCACTTCCACTTCCACTAACAGGCATTTAATGTTCAAGTAGTTTAATCACAGTCCTTTGGTCATGGAAAAAGTGTAAAGTAAACACATAAAACATACCGCTTATTGGAATCTATTGGGTTATTGGTTTTAATCTCAACCAAATGTTTTCTGTAGCTGCTGATCTTTCCAACCCATGTGTTTAGGAGGAATCTCAGCCTGTTCTTCTGTACATAACCGTTTCAACTAATGTGTATGTTCTGGATGTTTTGTCTGAATGGCCTGCTAAAGATCATGCCACAACGGTTTAATTGGCTCTGACTTGAAAGTTTTATAATACACTGTGCAGTATATTAAGGGCTATCTTTTTTTCTTCCTTTTCTTCGCCCTGTTGTTGATTTCTCTGTGTTGCGGATGATGATGATCCAGTTCATAGCCAGATTCCCTGATATTCTTTTGTGGGATTTATTAATACGATCTGTAGGTGTGTTTCTTGTTGAGTGTGAGTGCTGGTGTGTTTGGAAGCTGCTACTTTCCAGATTGTTTGTATTGTTGTTTTTGTTTGCGACTGACATACTTACGGAGAATCCTTCCAAAAAATGCAAAGATCTCGCTGAAAACTTCACCAATTATTAATCCCTTTATGTGGAGTGCATCATAAGTCCCAGTTTAAGTAATACAACAGAAACAATAACAAATAAAAAAAAATGCTTTAATATAACCCGTGATTTGCCTTACAGAATGAACTACTGTAAGGGCTGCTCTTACAGACAATGAATCAACACCTTTTCAACCAATCAGAATCATGAATTCAACATTGCTGTGCTACAAACCAAGCTGCATTATCAGTAGCACTTCCTTACACTCCCATCACCATGCTTCTCAGCACTGCCTGGGGTTTTGTCACAGTGTTTTGCTTTCAACAAACTAATACAATAAACCTCCATCTAGCACATTTTTGGTTTCTCTCAGTGAGGAGACCCCACAAAGGTTCATTGAAGAACCCTACAACCATGAGGGTTACCTTATAAGAAACAGAAGAATGCTTGTTTAAACCTAGAACTCTTAACCAACCAAAGAAACTGAGAAACATTTGTTTCAGTAGTGATGCGGAACATCTAAAGTCTTTTTATCAAGCCTGAGATGGACAGCAATGCATTTTGGGAAGCTGTGGTTTGCTCTATATACTCTGGTTCCGTGTCCTTATCTCTGTAGACTCACAATCGCATGATATCAATTGAGTGAAAGAGACACCTGCAGATCTTAGGTTAATTTGTCACTAGTTCCAAATTTTCCAACTTGGCCTTGCACTGATCTTTGTAGATCGCAGACTCCTAATCAAAGAACCAGTGATGAAATTCCTCCATTTGTAACCTCTGTAACGTTCTGACTGGAGACTGATGGAGAACCGAGACTTAAGTACTTTTATAACTGTTTCCAGTTCTTTCAGTAAATTTTCTTCAAAGGTAATGTGATATTTCGTTTCAGTAAACCATATTGCCCTGATGAAGTAACCACAACTGTGTGTATTTCTATGACAGGTTGTGTCAAACATCCAAATGAAAAAATGGGGCATCTTACTGTTAATTACCCTTCTTTCAACATGTCATTATCGTAAAACATTTCCCATACTTTGACCACTTGAACCATTTGTATCTAAAGGTTCACTTGTGTAAATATAAAACATATACCTTGCAATATAATTAGGGGTCATGAGAGCAGTTTTGGAAGCCTTTCCATGATTACCTTTGAGCATACACAGATACTAATATTTTTTCAGACTGAGCATGATTGTTGGTATGTGTGTCTCAGTGCTTGCTGAAATGAAGTGCTCTCACTTGTGACAGTTTCTCTAGATTGCTCCAGGTCCACAAATACCTTTGAGTACGCACAGTTTGGACTTCTTGGGTGCATACAATTCGGACAGTAGTAAGGATCTCGAATATTCCCTCAATCCTTAAGGTCTGATGTATACAAGCAGTCCTGGAGCTGCAAAATAAGACCGCCTGTACCAGCACTAATACCAGAAAAATGTCCACGCATCTACACCAACATCTCGTGTGGGTTGGTGGAATTAAGCAAAAACATGAAGCAGTACACACACACACACACAGCTTAGTATAGTCAGAGCTAAAGTAATTAGCATAAATAAAATAAAATAAAAATGCTGCTCATGTTCTCAGAGGAAAGCGCTATCCACCCACTTTTGCATACGCAAGCTCAGAGATGACAGTGATAGTCTAGCGCCACTGTGATTGACAGGGGTAAGAGTGTACACCCCTCCCACCCAGACAGCAGGGGCTAATTTTGCAGCTCAATAATATAATTCGCCCTTCTTCACGCTTAAGTTGGTTCAGTCGCCATCGTTGCTAAGAAAGTGTTTTCTCCTCAGCTATAATACTGTACAATTAAATTTAGCATAGGGTCAACATTTGTCTTATTGGTCCACAGAATACATAAGCACTGATTAAGATGATTAAGCCAAGATTAAATCTTCTCATCGAACTACCGCTTTCATGACTATTTAACAAAGTGCATTAAATGTATCTATAAACAGTTAAAAAAACACACACAAAGTGTTAATAAATACAAAAGAAAATTGTTGGCAAACTGCTGTTGTATAAAAGGATTAAAACACCTGGTGACATTCTGTACCTTACCCCAGCTCTGACAGTATATCCGTCTGCAAGGCAAATCACAGCTTTTCATCAATGCACTTGTTCTTATATGTTATTGTCTCTATAGTAAAAACGTACACACGTGTTATATGGCAGTATATGAAATAAACAGATTTGTTAATTAATAAATATGTTGATTATTAGGATTTCATGTACATTTATGAAAGGAGTCTTCGGTGTCAGTGTTGTGTACCAGGCATCACAAAGACTTCATGACGCTCGTGGTTTTTCAGTAACATGACAATCTGCGTCTTTTTGTCTTAGAACTTTAAGACCTATATATACACGTAAATGGAAACGGGAACTGACTTTTCATATTGGACCCCCATCAATATATTCGGTTCCTCACGTTGAGCTCATCACACCGAAGTGTTCAAGTTGAAGTGTGAGAGAAATCCTCTCTGACCTTGAGTGTGTGAACAGAGAAGGTCTCTGTAACTCCTTAGATGTGTTTCAAGTCTTTTGATTGTTTGTGTGTCCATGGAGCTATTTTTCGAAAAATGTTGTTCGTGTGGAAGGAAGAGGGTTTTTTTTTGGAACTAGATGCATGTGGTTCAGGGTCACCTTAGTTCAGAGTATCTAAAAAAACAGATCCTCAAGACTTCCTGATTGGCTGATAAGTCTGTATAACCTGCCTAAAGAAGCCCTCCTTGATTTATCGACCTTCTTTGAGCCAACACTTGGACCACTCCTTCCCCATACCACCTCACGTCCAAGTTCTTATCACCACCGACTTTCTTGCCAAAAGGACATTAGAGACGGAAATAGGGAACATGGACGGAAGCTTTTGGATGTTCCTGATATTATAAGGCATCATGAATCTCGAACATCAATGTTAACACAGATCTTAAAGTAAACCGTGTTGCTCAGTATTACTCATGTTACTCCACTGGCGTTAATGTATATTATTATTATCATTATTGTTGTATGATTGTATGAAGCTTCATGTATAATTAGCATCTCCTTGAACAATCATAGTTAGATAGTCTCTCAGATGGTCCTGGATTCTTTGGTGGAAAGGTGACCAGAATGTAAGCTGTAACTTTTATCAGCAGATAACACTGAATTCCGGTCTTTATGCAATTACTGAATTATTCTTGACACATAGACGTTCCGAGTACCATGACTCCAGATTTTTGAGTTACAGGCCCTTATTAGTTTGCATTTTTAAAATAATAATTGAAAACCTTCACCTTCACTTCTAATCATGAACAATCTGGCAACCTTGGAGGTGTGAATTACACCCAGGTCCAAATCTGAATATGGAGCTCAGAAAGTGGACTTAAGCAGGTGTGTAACACGATTCTGAATACGCACAACTTTCCCTGCATAAATATTGTTGTATGTTTTAAACTGAATACAGCTCAGTCTGCTCGCAATGGACATCCTTTCAACTCACTCGTTTGTCTTTACTCTTCTACGATTTATAATCTCACTATCTGTTGTCATCAATTCTGAATCTTGTTCCTCTCATTGTTTGTTCCTCATGTTGTCTCAGGGAGTTTTTCCCTTGTCACTGTTACCTCGGGATTTTCATTAAGGACTGAAATCTGCATCTGCGCTTCTGAAAGCTGCATAGAAATCAAAGTTAACTGAATTGAATAGTGATCTGTTTACACTGCATTCGTGAAGTAGAGTTTGTTGTCCATTCCATAAAGACTTCAATCCATCTGCCCTGTCAATCATTTTTTTTTATTTCTGCAGAATATTACATTTTAGGTATAGAAGATATCTGACAATATATATAGAAATCTCTTTTATATATTCTGTTAGGAGGCACCTCGGTAATGCGAGAGGTCTCCAGGGGAAACGGCGGAAACGCCTGAAGCCGTCGGCCTGCTGACTCGGACTGATTTGTGGTTAAACATCCTCTTAGCCGGTTTTGCTTGCCATTGACCATAGTAATGACCCTGTAACGGCTGTGCCACCCAACACGTGTTGCTGGAGTCCGCCGTTCACAAACACCAGCACTTCCAGCGTCAACAAACACGTGGAACCGTTTCACTGCAGGGCAGCTGGTGCGAAGGGGGTCTGTGGCGTTTATCTTGGGTATCGAGTGAATTAACACACCGTCATGCAGAGGAGTGTTCAGATACGCTAAGCCAAACACTTATGCATGATTTAACAAACACACACACACACACACACACACACAAATTCCACAAAAGACCACACTGAGCTGAAACTCTGTAGGTACAAATGAATTTATACAACCGTGTGTGTGTGTGTGTGATTGTTTTTAGTAGGGTCTTTGGAATTATCCAAAAAAGGTTTCAGATTTCAGATTTTCAGATTTCACAAAATAGGTTTTTGTGAAAAAAAATAAAAATAAAATAGAATAAAAAAATAATTCATACCAGTTTCTCAGAAAAGAATCTCAGTGATTGACCTATTTTTATAATCGTAGCAAAATAAAGGAGATTACTGTGAAGTGAGAACCCATTTTAAAAAAAAAACCCTAATCAAAACAGATTTTTAAAGACAAGCAGGATTATGTGATATTACAATATTATTATATGTCGTTATTTTTAGCACATATATTCACTAATTCAAAGACTGAATGATCAAAAACCTGCAAAAAAACCCTGCAGTATAATTACCTTCCTTCTTCCCAGAGGTATCACTGAACATTATGCATAAAATATATGCATATATTCAGTATGCAGAAACCGCACATGCATTATATATACACACCGGAGGAATGCTCGCATGCTGATAAAGCACTAGCTGGCTCTGCAAATCATATTCCTGCAATTATTTAATTAAAAAAAAAATTCTATTATTTTTTAAAAATTTAAAACAATGACTTTTTTTCCTACATAAAACATACAATTAAATAATAAATAAATGAAAATAATATATTTTGCCAAGTTGCTTTACTTTAATTGATGAATTTAAAGTGAAACCAGTAAGACACGATGTTCACAGCATTTATTGTCATAAAGCAAAAGCAAGGATTTAGTGTGAAATTCAACATTTACCACGATAATCTGGAGAACATGTTATCTAAGCTACTGGAGGCGTAGTTTTGCCTTAAAGCAGGTGTGATTTTGTCTAAACGTCTTCTGATAAAGACCTGGAACACACACGGAGTTATAAATTGATTTTCTCTCCACCTTTTATTCGTCTCAGCAAGAGAGACAGGATGCGAGAGTATCAGGTTCTGTGTTTTGATTCGGACAATAAGTGCAAACATTTGTGTGGGCAAAGAAAGAGATGTCTGGACGTCTCGGAGAAGTTTGTTTTAGAGAAACTGTCACAGTAGCTAAAACAGCCTGCTGGGAAATCCAAGCCAGGCTCGGTGCCTGGATGTGGAGGGGGTGAAGGGTTAGAGGACAGGGGATCAGGGATAGTGATGTCCTGCGAGACAAACACTCGCCACAAAGCTTGTCGGGTTTTCTGGTTTGTTATAATGAAAATATGATGGCGGTTTCCATGGTACAGCTCAGATAAAAATACTGCCCTTTTGTATCTGTTTGTTTTTATTTTATGCTAAAATATAACAGGAACGCATTTTATATGTTCATGCACTCGGTATACACTTGGGTGCAAAAGTTTGCACTCCCTTAGAACGCGCTTATATTGCCTTTATAACTGCGTCCAATCTCTTTCCTTTCTACTGAACAGCTTTTAGATCCTCTCAGTTGTAATATCCTCCTCTATTGTTCTTGACATATTGGTTGTATCGTTGCCAGATGTCATATCCTGCTGTTTTAAAGGTCTGGATACTGGTTTATGGCCAAAATTTGACATCGTTCGTTTAGTTATTTTCTGTTGATAATGTCTTATGTTTTGAATGGTTAGATTTAGGCCATGTTCACACCTCGCACTAACATGCGCCTTGAGGCATCAGATCACACTCCGATCACTTTACACCTGGCGTTAGAATGCGTCTCATGTGAACACTTGTGATTGGATTTCACTTCCCCGCTCTAAATCCAAATGAACATCCGTTTGCAAAGACCAAACGTGTTGTTTATTTTAACCAACGGGAGGCAGCAAATCTTTGCAAGTCTGCTGGAAATTAAAAGAAGAAGAAGAAATTAAAACAATACAGACTGGATCTATGCCTTGGCATGTTCCAGGTAAACCAAACCACATAAGACGTTTGACGCACTCATAATGTATCTCTATGGGCGACATTTTACACAATTTTGATGCACTTTGACACCATTGATGGGTGAATGATTACGTACTTCCACTTATGCTGAGGACGTCAGTTGAGTAGGCGGGCCTTTGATGTGGCCCAGGACGCATTCACATACACACTTCTTAAAACAATGTGGCCGTATGCAGCCCAGACTCCAAATGTGGTCTGAGTGATCGGATCACAAAGTGTCTTCGGGACATGTTTACACTTAAAACTGTCCACTTGTGACCAGATCACCCAGGACGCATGTTAAAGCCTTGTGTGAACAGGGCCTTAGACCAGTGCTGGTAACAGAACCATTTTATTTAGTTAACTGTCTGGATAGTAACCTGGTTGAGAGGTTGACAAAGACCACACAGATAACAATAATAATAAAATTAATAATAAAAGCAAATTGCTATCAAATGTGGTGGCAAAAAAGCCCTCACAAAACACTGACATTCTGAATGGCATATTGCTAAACTTTTATTATTAATAAGGTAACAAATTACTTTTTTTTTTCTACTTTACACCATGGCTCTTTTACTTTATTAACCTGAACTTATCGTAAGCAAAGTGAAAACTCTGACGCACACGAGGAAGCACTTTGTCCAACATGTTTATCACTTCAGTTATGTTCACGAGTATGAATCTTGCTATAATTTTTATGAAATAAGTCCATAAATGAAAATTTTACATTTTGTTTTACCATTGCTGGGGGCCGTTACCATGGTAATCTGGTTAAAATGTCAATTGGCACAGGTTTAGTTGGATGGTCTTGTTGTACGATTCACCCACTGAACTTTTTTTAACTTGTCAATAAATTGTAAAACAGTGACATATTGTTCCATCTTCCATTTCCTAAACCAGAGGGTGCATAAACTTTTGCACTCCATTCTGTAGGTGCTGCATGAATTATGCATACACTAATTACATGCAAGAAGGTAATAATAAATGTAACGCAAAAACTAATATGGTGGTCCACATCCACATCCCCTGCAGGAGTTGTTACCGATATTGAGCCGTCACCCTGCAGCCCCCTTCCTTTCCCCCTGCAGTGTTTATGACTGTGGCTCAGGGGGGGCATCTGTGGCACAAGGGTATATTTTTACCTGCGTTGTTGGCTCGGGAAGAAGTTTGTAAGAAGACACTGGTTGGCACAGCAAACTGGTGGAGCTCAAAGCTCGAGCCGCGCAGAGTTATGGGGACTATGTGGGCAGAGTGGCAGTTCCTGTGTCATTGTATACGTATGCTGGAACATGCATCCATCATTAAGATACCGGGACGGAGAGACCAAAGGAGAGAGGCGTTATGGGAGAAGGAAAGGTCAAGCAGAGAAGAAGCGAGGACGAGTTCTAGGAAGCAAACCAATCTTAAAAAAGCAGAGGTTTTAAAATATTGCTTAAGTTCAGTTCATTTAGAAATTATTTAAGAAAACATTTAGGGGTCTGTTTCATTATTGGAAAATAATGAAAGACTGGGTGGTTTTCTTCCATGTATACCAGCAATTTGAACATAAACATGTCATAGTTTTTATCCATTTACAGTTACATTTAATGTTATACAGTTGTTCCCTCACCAACATCGTGCTACTAAACTGCTCTGAAAACATGTGACGGAAAACTTACTGAATGTTACAAAGCGCTGACACTGGAGATTCCTTCCCTAAATATGAAATAGATTTATACAGAAATTGTCACAATATCAACAATTGTATGTTTTTTTTAAATAAGGAATAACACATGACAGACCATGCCTGATCTTTGCATAACAGCAATGTCTGGAGTGAATTATTCCACTTATACAACATCGACCTGCCAGTGATTACAATGATTAATTTATTAACAAACAACATTTTCCACATTCTAAATCTATAGTTAGATTTAATGTTGTAGAAAGTCCAAGAGACAAGTTAGTTACTGTTCTCACCTTACAGCTGTAATAAACAGTCACCAATAACAATCTCTCTCTCTCTCTCTCTCTCTCTCTCTCTTTCACTCTCTCTCTCTTACACACACACACATACACACACACACACACACACACACCAGAAATGCATAAAATAAATGTTAAATAGTGTCCTAACAAGCTTTACCATATCTAGGCTTATAATAATTACTTTGTTAAATAGCACACTTTTAAATCTATTTATTATTAGTCCTAGTTCCTGTGCAAGACTCTTTACTATAGAAACATTAACATATTAGATCATGTGCATTAAAATTAATGTCCATATTACAGCCTGTGCTGTTGTAAGAAAATAAAACACACCAATCAGATTCAAGCATAACCACACTGTGGTGTAAATTTAAATAACAAAAACCTTTATTTATTTATTTATTTATTATTAGTCTTAGATTATGTGAAGTCTCTGTAAACCAATTCAGCAGCGCTGTGGTATTACACAAGCCTAAAGAAGAGATCAAGTTCTTGCTCAAGAGACCATTCATGTTTGTCTGGTCTGGGATTTGGACTCATATCGATTCAGTTATCACATCAGAGAAACAGCCCGAGACCCGCGTAGTTCAGTAGTTAATCACCGAGTATGTAATGGGAGAGAAAACCCAAATCCAGAAAGAAGCAGGTCTTCTCTTGCATCAGGGTTATGGGAAAATCCCCCTTTCCTGTGCATGGTGGGGGTTTAGAGCAGCAGGAGCTGATTAGCTTAGTTTAATAACACTCATCACACAAACACAGTGAGCTTGCATGCCACTAAAGCCACCAAAGCTCATTAAAAACCCGGCGGCCTCGGCAGGTATGGTTCCTATTTCACACTCCTGCGGAAGCGAAGCTCAGGTCAGTCAATGGAAGTGATTTAGCGCCGAGGAAGGAGACAGGGTTGGCTTCATTTATTAGCCAGAAAGGCAAAGGCTACTAGGCTTGGATAAATGAATATCATCTGAGGATTTATCCCAATAAATGATTGTGTGGAGTCAGGGAAGAGCCATCACATAATCAAATTCAGTGATGTATTTGTTTCATTTCAGGTCCTCCAGGAAAGCGTGGCAGGATGGGAAGACAAGGAGATCCTGGTGAGTTCGAAATTCTCCTGAAGCTTTCTCATTATGAAATCCCTCATTTTACATTCTGAGTATTTTGTTTTTACTAAATGGATTGATTCTGTAATGCTGTGTCTATAAACAGGGACCCTCTAAACATTATTTAGACTTGGTACTAATTAAGACGGGACTGAGTCAGTTGTCTCATCTCACACAGACACTGACTCAGACATCCCAAACTGCTTTAGCTATATAAATACACAGTTACTCACTGCTTTCTCTTTGAGATATGCATCATCGTCATCACAGATCGTACATGATGAGCAGTGAAGCCTCAATGAGACATTCATAACAAAATCCATTAGGCCAAGGGCGGGCTGTGATCCAGATGTGGACCAGTGGCCTTAGTTAAGCAACTCCATGTTTTTTAAACATGCAGCTCCTATAGCAGATCTTCTGTCACGTGCCAATCATGTGCATGTACGTCAGTAACTCAGCTGAAGGCAGCTCACTGGTTCTAAGAATACTTTTATAGATTTATTAAAATTATGATTACCCTTTTATGACAATATGGCTTGTTTGAGAAAAAGTTGCTCATGAAAACAGAACGTTTAAAGACAACTGGACAGAGAAGGATGTGTTTATTCTCTACTGCAAAAAAATGTTCAAAACAGATGTCTCATCTGTTCAGAGTCTGTAGCGCTAATCAAATTGAAGCTCCTTTAACATAAGCACTTCATGTTAAGGGTGCGTCGATAACGGAACCAGTATCACGTATGCATCATTTAGCTGTACTCGAAAACTCTTCCTGTACCAACAATTGATACTACATCATACTAGTATACCCATCCATCCATTATCTATAGCGCTTTATCCGTCTGGGTCGCGGGGAAGATGGAGCCAATCCCAGCATGTTGGGGCGAGAGGCGGGGTACACCCTGGGCAG
>JAQMYM010000002.1:3264424-3311358 GCA_030014255.1 Parauchenoglanis ngamensis
TGGGTGACCCGGGGATCGAACCCAGGACCTTCTTGCTGTGAGGCGACAGTGCTAACCACCGCACCACCGTGCCGCCTCATACTAGTATACTTTTACACGAAAACACGAAATGACAGCAATTCCATCGTGATGCCAACCAAAGCAAAGCAGTCTGCAAACTAACTGTGGTAAAAGTATCACCAGGAGGAACTACATCATCTTCCTACAATACAAGTAACGTGATTAAACATCAAATTACTTATAGTTATTAAACAGTATCTTTAACAGAGAGTGTTAGAATGGCTTAGACTGCACAGAGCGCTATCAGGGATGGGAACTAAATGAGACTTAGCTGTATTAAATTGCGAACAGAAGTAGTTGTGAGCATGTAGGAGCACTTCAGTTCAGCGAGCACTGAGAAATACACGAAAACAAAGCTAAACAATATGTTCCATGACATTGCTGAAAAATGGTATCGATGCATCCGTACTTCAAAACGTTCAAAATTTGTAATCATGAAATAATCATTAACAGCTATGTTGTCAGCATTCGGTCATGATAGTCACTTATCCAGACCTCTGAGAACGAGGAATGTTATGTGACTGGACCGTCACAAACCTCTGCATTAAAGACACAGAAGCATTCATGAGATGGATTGCTTGATTGTGTAGCGCTATACGTTACGATTTAATTTAACGACTTTCGCATCTTGACTAATCCCTGCCTTTATTTTATTTTTTTAAGGGTAACCAAAATGTCGACCTTTTGCGCTACTTCCCATCTCGTTTCAAATCCAAACCCTCTCCGTTCCCACCAAACCAGCACACGAACACAATAGCAATTATTCTGCATCTGTTCCTCAAACTGTGCCTTCAAACGCAAGCAGAACGTTTTGTTTATGAAGTGATGACAGCATTGCTCGTTTCAAAACTCGATGTGGTTCTACTTAACTTTGCCCTTTTGCTGTTACTTGGTCAGGTTTGATGGGAATACACCGAGATGGGCGGTGCCGCTCTCTCGCTGGAGCTCTGTGACAGAAAAAGAATGAGAAAATACAACAACAACACTAAAAAAAGTAAAGCGTAGCAGTCCATCATAGAAGTCATGAAGCGCAAAGAAAATTCAACAACAGCAAAATCATAATCACTTCACATTAAACAGAAATGTCTCGTGCCAGTTGTTTGTTTTTTGTGTGAAATGGATTACATCAGAAGCTCTGATTACAATCTGTGTTACTTTAAAATTAGAAGGAAAGAAAAGAGCTCAGAGCTAGTGTACGGTTTAGAAAAAAAAATGCATTTTTAAACCTTTAACCATCCCTAATTAACATTTAAGCAAGATATTTTCCTTAGGCCTTTTCTAAATCCCAAAGAGCTTTATTACAGATCCGTCTTATTGAAAGCATCTGCACATGAGGGAAGACGAACCTTGATTTAATTCCAACACACCTGTTTTTAAAGCCTTCTGTTCTCCAAAAGGATCAAACTTTTGAACTTCATCATGTTTGGGGTGAAATAGGTTCTTGTCTTTGGACTTGACCGAATGCATGGCCTTACATGTGCCATTCCCACAAGTTTCATTTATTTTTACAAAAGCCAGAAATGTGCAAATGTAAGAACGTTAAATGTAATTAACGTCAATTTAATGTTATAAGCAGAGGTGTGAAAAAGTATAGAGAAACTGTAATTCAGTAAAATTATGGGTACTGTGTCAAAATCTTACTCAATTAAAAGTAGAAGTACCGAGCCAAAAATGTGTAAGTCAAAATGCATCTACATTTAAACTTTCAAATATTCAAGAGTGAAATAGTAAAGAAAGTTCGTGCAGGGTGATTAAGCCCGAGGCTGTGTGACTGACTACTCTCCTAAACAGTCAGTCATAAGCAAAATATCCTGCTAACCCAGACACACATAGGATTTGGCTTGCTAATGTTAGCTAATATTTAATAGCCATTTTCGAAATGACTGCTAAGGCACATTAACAACAAAAACAAAACTTTATCTCATTTAGTATAATTTCAGTAAGCACTTTATCCTGTCAGGATCCTGGTGGATTTGGAGTTTATCCCTGGAAAACTTGTTTTAAAGTGGGAGAATTCACTCTGAATGAGACACCAGTCCATTCACATTCACATACATGTTCACTAGTGGGGGCAATTTAGTGTCACCAGTTCACCTGTACGGACACAGAGAGAGCACGCAACCTCCACACACACAGAAAACTGAACAAGCTCATTTACAAACCTTAACTAGCTAGCTAATGGAACAAGCTAATTTACAGAGTCTAACTAGCTAGCTAATTGAACATGCTTATTTACAAAACGTAACTAGCTAGCTAATGGAACAAGTTAATTCACAAAACCTAACCAAGTAGCTAATGGAACAAGCTAATTTACAGAGTTTAACTAGCTAGCTAATGGAACAAGCTAATTTACAGAGTTTAACTAGCTAGCTAATTGAACATGCCTATTTACAAAACTTAACTAACTAGGTAATGGAACAAGTTAATTCACAAAACCTAACCAAGTAGCTAATGGAACATCCTAATTTACAGAGTTTAACTAGCTAGCTAATTAAACATGCTTATTTACAAAACCTAACTACCTAGCTAATTTTACATGCTAATTTACAGGATTTAACTAGCTAGCTAATTGAACATGCCTATTTACAAAATGTAACTAACTAGCTAATGGAACAAGTTAATTCACAAAACCTAACCAAGTAGCTAATGGAACATTCTAATTCACAGAGCTTAACTAGCTAGCTAATTAAACATGTTTATTTACAGGATTTAACTAGCTAGCTAATTAAACATGTTTATTTAGAGGATTTAACTAGCTAGCTAATTGAACAAGCTAATTTATAAAAGAAAATTTATATGCACACTTCTTAAGATTTAATAACTAATTTTAAGGACCAACATTTCATTTGTTTGCCGGAGGCAAATTTATTCGGTTACGTCCCTGACGCCTAAAATGTATTTATGCGTCTTTACCATTAATGGCCTTTTACGGAGTAACGATTAATTTCATTTAAATCTTCTGTCTCTGTGATTTCTTGCAGGACCTGCAGTAAGTACCTCACTGGTCTATATCCTGTCTGTCCTCTGCTCCATGTTGATGTTTGTAGTGTGTTGTGTAAGAAGGTAAGTGGGAAGTGAGTAAATTTATATATAAAAAAAACAACAACAACAACAAATAATCAAGTGCAGCTCTGAGCTATAAAACAGACTCATGCTCGGGTGCACTGCCAACACACAGCGTGCTCTCGGTTTTAACGAAGTGTGCGTTAAACCACACACATGCAGTGACCCGACACCTCGACTCTGTTCACATGTTGGAACGTTGTGTGTGTTTGAAGATGTCTCTAGTTACTACAGACATGTTGTGTATTTGTATTTGGGCTTTTATGTAAATTTCATGAGGTTCTTAATTTGAGTTTGAGTTTGCATTATCGTAAAGAAAAACTCCACCCTGAAAAAATATTCCGTATGTTTATATTGAAATATTAATTATTGTGTTTAGCAAATCCGGTGCTAATTTGTTTATTGGTGCGTTGTTGTATTTTCGTAATTCCTCTGAGAAATTAGCAGATTTGTCCCTGATCTGATGTCGTTGTTATTGCTAGTGCAGTTACATTAGTGTTCAATTTGCAAAAATAATTAAACAATCAAAAACAAACCATAAGCGATAAATTTTCAGCAAACCAAATTTGTTGGACTCAAAGTCGCAGAATGCAACGCGGCAATACGACGTTGCGTTACGGCAGAGCCTCGGGTCGGCTAGTTAGCAATCTGCGAGATGACCAGTGCTATGACGTTGACGGTGGTATTAGCATGAAAGTTGAATCTTTGACCAGTTTGAGCAGTGTACAGATGAGATGGTGAAACAGCTGTACAAACTAAAAGACTAAAGTGCCGCTGCATCGCTTTCTTTAAATAGAGTTGAAATGAGGGATAAATCCAACGGCAGAACTATCAAGGTAGTCGAATGTATGTAAATTGTGGGTAATGTAGAAAAAACTAATTAAAAAGTTGAAGATCGGATGTTAATTATGAAGATTAATATGTGAGTGGTTCAGGGTGGAGTTTTTTTTAATAGATAGAGAGAGTGTTCATTGTGATGCTCGCTTTACCATTTAACAACGCCCCAAGTGGGTACACTCATTTATTATGCTATTAGCTGTTTTATTTTATATGAATGGAAATAAGCACACCCTCCTTCCTTCTTTTAGTTATTATTATTAATTGTTTTGCTCGTTATTATACTTTTTTTTTTCATTTTTTTGTGCTAATAGACTTGGCCACTCGTGATTAATGCTCATGTGATAGAATCCACGTTTAATGACTGCATTTTGAATTTGTACAGGGGAAACCTGGACGGGATGGCTACCCGGTAAATTTCATTTCAGTTATCCTCCCTGACTTTTTCCCCACCATGTTATCATTTTCTTCGATTCTGCTTTTTCTGCCATCAAGAATCTCTTCTTCATGACCTTCAGCCTTCACTCTTTTTGATACTGCTACTTTACTTGCATTTTCTTGTCTTTTTTAAATTCTCCGCTTTTTCTTTTTTGTCTCAGACATTTGGATTTTTACATACAGCCGTTAAGCTACACTTGGTTCTGGTTATTTATTAACAGCACTGTTTAGCTGTGGCTCTACAGGTTAAAAAAAAGAAAGAAAGAAAGAAAGAAAGAAAAAAGGAGGAGAAAATCAACCAGCTCTTCTCAATGATTAACAGTAATGATGGAATTTGTAAATAAAAATAAATAAATAAATAAAAATTATAATAAAATGCCGGTTTAAATACGTGTTTAAAAAACAATTGCGTTGATTGTTTTTTACAATTACTGTGGTAGATACATACATACACACACACACACACACACACACACACACACACAATTATTGCTGTTTTATTTACATATTTACATAACTACATATAATTAATGAAAAAATGTGTATAATACATTAATAAAAGATAATGTTTTATTCATTTAATCATTTATATTTATATTATTTATAAATTATTTTATTTTGTATTTCTAATGTATTATTATTATTATTATTATGGATAATGTTATATTTATAATAATTAACATAAATTTAAAATTATAATAATTATAATTCCATGCTTTATCAGGACAGTAGGTTTAAAATGACAGAGAGGTGTCAACACTGACCCAAAGCACTGTAATAACCAGTTTCTAATCTTCTCTACGTTGCTGCTTAGTACAGGACAGTTTAGAGTCGCGAGCCAGCCGTGCGCTGTTACTCTTTACTACTGCGGGTGAAGTGCATCTCAGTTGATGACGGTCTGATGCCCTCCAGTGGCTCTGAAGAGAAATGAACAGAACTCAGAGGAGCGGACTGATGTAGCAGCATGAGTGTTGTGTGAGTCAGAGCGCTCCTGTGTGTCTGGGCTGAGATTCTGGATAACACGACATCCTGTTGTTCGTCACTGAGTAATAGAGCGTCCGGCTAGACGTTTAAAACAGGTCTCGTAATTGATTTTCGCCCCTGAGGACAGCTGTTTATGGATGTGTGAGCAGAGAGAGTGTTTGTTTGTTATGTCTAGGTGTTGTCTTTTCTGACCAAGTGAATGTTCATTACAGCTTAATCTCTCTAACCACCTGGTCTTCACTATATCTCTGTATCTATCTCAAGCATGATGAGTAAGCTGTGTGGAAATATGATACAAGTATGGCGTGTTACTCTTACCGTAATATTGCAGATCTTTAGATAGTGATCAGTCGGGGGCTGGCACACTCACGCCCATGCAGATATTTGTGTTTATTGAGGGGCTTAAAGCAGCGCCGCCTTGCTAACTTTCCCAGGGACTATGTCTGCCTCACTCTCTTTCCTGCTGGGAATTTACCTCTGAATAATTACTCACAGGTGTGTGAGAGTGTTTCCCAAGAAAACAACCAAAACAAAAGGACTGGGCTTAATGTCAGCAGGAAGGCTGTATTTCCTAAATTCTACATTCATGCCTCAATTATATTTTATGCTCTGATACGTACACTGTAGGGGGGGGTATTTATTTTTGATCCGCTCAGAATGATTCATCACCTCACATCAACACTGCAGTTCTTCTCACTAATCGCTTTTATCCTGTGATGAAAAATGTCTATGAGGATGGGCATGGTCTCTTCCAGGATGGCTCCGCCCCATCCACAAGGCATGAGGGCTCATTGAATGGTTTGATGAGAACGAAAATCATGGAAATCTCATGCAATGGCCTTCACAATCACCACATCTGAGCCTGAACACTTATGGGAAATTTTGGAGTGACGTGTTAGTCAGCGCTCTATACCTTCATCATCATCATCATCATCGGAACACCAACTGAAGGAGAATATATTGAAAGAACAGTGTTTGTCACTGAAGGTGTTGATGAGAGGGGTCAGAGATGTTTCAAGCTGAATACGATAGACTACGATAACTCATATAATCACTCTTTACATCTGGGGTGAGCAGAAAAGCACCTCAAAACACACTGAACCTTGAAGGGGATGGACTACAGCAGCAGGAGGCCCCATCAGGTTCCACTCCTGTCAGCTATGAACAGGAATCTGAGGCTACAGTGGGTACGAAGTCACCCAAACCGGACCCTTAAAAACGCTAGCCATGTGGCCACATTCCAGGAAGTGTGGAAGAAATGTATGTCCTTTATACAATTGCGAGCATCATATTATTATATTTTTTGGACAGATATGCAGTTTTCTCCGC
Organism: Parauchenoglanis ngamensis; assembly: GCA_030014255.1. Classification (NCBI taxonomy): domain Eukaryota; kingdom Metazoa; phylum Chordata; class Actinopteri; order Siluriformes; family Auchenoglanididae; genus Parauchenoglanis; species Parauchenoglanis ngamensis. The sequence goes on from JAQMYM010000002.1 coordinate 3,271,136, forward strand.
AGCATAAACACTGACTGGGTCTGTTTTCTGCGCTGCAGTGCCGGCCTGCTCTCCTGTGGAGCAGATTCTACAGATGTGTGTGTGGAAACAAATCTTTTCAAATCTCTCAGCCAGGCGCAGTGGGCCATGCTTTTGCAATTGCTCGCTTCTTTCCGGGAATCGTCTGCCTTTCGGAAACTTTCGGAAACTTTCGGAAACTCATTCCCTTTCAAAACTAATTAAGTATTTGTATTTGCTTTATTTCCTCAATATAAGTATTTAGTTAAAACAGGAAGTTTCAGTGTTTTACCTAAAATAACTTTCAGCTCATATAATTCAATTCAGGTCATTATTTTAACTGAAGCAGCACAAGACGATGGGATCAATATAATAATTTGGTTAGCTGGCTATATTTGGTTTGAGACACAGGACATGTGTTAGTGTGTCTGTTAAGTGCATGCAGACGGTATTGCATAACTCACTGTGTGTGTGTGTGTGTGTGTGTGTGTGTGTGTGTGTGTGTGTGTGTGATGCAGCTGGGTGCACCTTATGCCTCCTTTCACACAGGCAAACATGTGCCGTCAGCTTTCAGTAAAATCCCTTAGCTCACATTTTTATATTTTTGAAATTGAGTTCAATTTTGAACAATTGATTTCAATTGTTCTGACTCTTCTTTGATTTTTGAATGAAAATATCAATATAACACTAAAGGAGCTCTTCTAGCAAGTGCTATAAAGTCTTCTTGGATAATGTTAAATATAAAGTTTAACCCAACGGATGATCAGGTATTAATAATACAGGCAAGCAAATGTAAATCTTTTTTGTTTAATGGGAAAAAAAATCCACCACGAACAATATGTAAATTAATCTTTATAGTTAACAAGAGCATCCAAGATTTATTTTGTAATGAAATTTGGTGTTGACGTTTAGTTTTAACTTCTTTCATTGTTCTATTTCACATCACAGTTATCCACAATACCCAGAATGCTATCTAAGGAGAGTGATGCAGCGGCACTTTAGTCCTTTAGTCAGTCTAGCTCTCTTGCCTTCTCGCCTGTATGCTCTGCTCAAACAGGTCAACTTCCAATCCTTTAACACCCATGTTGATACCATTGTCAACACCATTACTGTCATTAATCTTGTACATCGCTAACTAGCTGACCTGAGCGTTACATTCTGGGACTTTGTGTCCAGTATTTTCACCAAAGTCTTCATTAATTTTACATTGGAATTCTCATTAATATGATGCTAAAAATGGTGAGTGAGAACAAAAGTACTTGGTGTTTTGTTTTTAGGTGCTTAACTGAGTGAAACCTGATTGTTGTCCTTTATATTTGACACTGAAACTTCTCACAGGAATAACGAAAATACCTTAACAATAAGCAATAAATATGCACCAAAGTCGCTAAACACATCACAAATATTTTAATGTTTCACGCTGGAGTTTTTCCTTTAAATGAGCAAAAATCACATCACAGGTATTCCCCTTCAGAGAGTGATTATTGAGTAATAAACCAGCAAGACATTTTTTTATTATATTCATCAGAGGGATGTAAGACATCAGCTCTTTATTTAGACTTTTCTGTAATTTAAAAGGTAACATGATCCTAGACCAAAAAGCACCTCATGAATATAAATATAAAGGTTGTATATTTGGGTTGTTATGAAAAATTTCACATAAAAACAGAGCAAAGGTTTTCCACCTCCTACCAAACATTAAAAAGAGAAGCTGGCATGAAAACGGTTTTCTTTACTGACTTACTGGCCTCTTGCTTTTTTCATCCGTGCCAACTATCAAAGAGAATTTTTGCTGGTAGGGAAAAAAGAATGTCGTGTTTCACAAATGATTTTTTTTATGTATTTGGACCGTAACGCGAAGCAATAAACAATTTCCCCTTGGGAAGCGAAGGTGGAATTGAAAAGGATGGGATTTCATGGGCATTCGATCCAGATGCTTGGACTTTTTTGTCTCCCATTTACCGTAGTCTCACCACAAAACCCATGCAGGGGTGCGATTGTGGCTTTGAGGGTCCTTTGGTCAAAAACATGAGACGTGAACAGAGACGGCCGCTCCTTTGGGTTCCCATCAGTTCAGGTTTCTAACTCTGCTGCAGCACTGATCAAAGAATTTGAAACATTTTGCTCTCCAGTCACCACATCCCGCTTCAGGATACAAAGAACCCAAGAATTTTAGGCTCATTTCATTTATTTATTTAAACCTTTGAAAGCACTTACAGTCTCATGGTGGATAATTTTATGTAAAAAAAAAAATTTGTGACTCGACATTTCATGGCAATATTATTAATCATGTAGAAATCTTTGTCGTATGAATCGCTCTCAATGCTTATATTTAAAATATAATAAATACTTTATTCAATAAACAGTCCAACTGTATGGAATTAACATGTATAGGAAACCTGAGGAAGTCCAAATGAGAGAAATTTATATTCTAATACCAGCTGTTTCACTTAACTTTTAGTAAACTATTATGAACATAGATGCAAAACCACAAAAATACATGTCCAAGTTGCTGTTCAATTTTTTTGGTTGTTTTATATACATACTAAAGGCCTAAATATTTGAATAAAAATAAGAAAATAATTTTTTTTTCATGAGCTTTTGCGCTTTAATAAGTATGGCACCAAATCAGTTATACTACTTTTATAGAGAAATTGCACACCAGGCAGCATCGACTAACGCACGGCTAAACTTCCTTTTTATATGCAAGTGGAAATTAGATATTTTTCAATCTACAAGTAGAAAAAATCCAGGTGAATGGACATCAAATAAATAATTCCAATTTGTAGAGTTAGATTTTCCGAAAAGCTGAGGATCAGTAACATTGTTCCAAGATGGCAGTGCTTAAAGAGCAAAGTAAAAAACAAGACTAGCGTCTTATCAGCCTGACATGTCAATCATTTGATTAGTAGCCAATGACATAAGATCCTACATGACTTAGATCAAATTGAGGCCAAAACTCAAAAAAGTGAGACACTTTTTGGACTGAGAACAAAAGATGAAAAAAATGGTAACTCTTTGGAAATATTTGTTTACAAAAGTTTGTTTGCATAAAACCATGACATCAATGACATCAATGACAGCATTCACATTTACAAAGTTGGTTGCAGATACTTCTTTTTGGTTGTCATTCGTCTTATGACTCTATAAATATTTACTAGAATATTAACATAGATGCTCAAGCCTTTACAGAAAGAAAGTACAGCCAGGTTTCGCATATCCGAGCTTGGAGTGGAGCACAGGATCAGGCATGATTTACGCCCCTGGAGCACTTCAGTGGTTAAGGGTCCTGCTCTGAGACATTAACTCTCCAGGTCTCCAGTAGCACAGGGGTCAGGTGCACCAGCTGCATGTACGTTCAATCATAATTCAGGGTGTAAAGTTGATCATATACCATCGAAAGCAGTGTAAAACTCACATGGTGTACAATTTCAGTTGCACTATAGACCCTTGAGGTACAAGTGTTTGTAGATAAAAATTGTCTCACACAGAATGATGTAAAGTCTATTTCAACATCACCAGGCAATCAGAACATGATCTGATATGCATACTGTATATTTTAACTATTTACCATTAAATATTTTAAACAAAAATAGGCCTGTGCACTCATGGAAGGAGGGGTTGCATTCGCTCTCCTCTGTCAATCTCAGAGACACTAGCCAACCACGGGCATCGTTCAGCTCATGCATACAGAAGCGAGCAGATAGCACTGTCCTCTGAGTGTGTTACGCTGCCCCCTGGCGTTGTAGTGCAGCAGTTTGAAAAACTGAGTTCGGCTGGCCTAACCTATACACGTCAAAATATACTTTTGTTCTTTTCTGCTGTTTGAGCTCTTGTACACCACATTTTATGGCATTTAAGTAACTTACCCTAGCACTGAAAAAACACCTACAAAATTAATCCACCAGTTTTAATACTTTCCGAAGCCACTGTATACTTAAATTGCTACAATTAAATTAAAACTAAACTAAGCTAAAATTGAATTCATGGTTCCTGATTGGTACAACAGGAAAGCAATTGCCTTATCGTCTGGTGATTGGGAGCTAAACGATGCCATAGACATCCATGGCCAGGAGTTCAAGAGAGAGAAATTGGCTTTGTTCTCTAGGAGGAAGGGGGATACTCTTTATCCCCTGTCAATCACAGCAACAATAGCCAATCATGGGCGTCTATGAGATGATGATCTATGATCTATGAGTATGTGGAAAAGGGCTGATTGTGTGTGTTACACCTCCATGTGATGCAGCATGAGCAGCAGTTTGAAAAGATGGTTGGCTTTCTTTACATGTCTTGGAGGGAGTATGTGTTACCCTTCACCCTCCCTGGTTGGTAGCTGGGAACTGGCCAAGACCAAATTAGGGAGAAAATGGGTGAGCAGCAATGGACATTAACCGTCCCTTTGCTGTGTCTCGGTCCAACGTATCATATCAGGTTGTGTTTCTGATTGTCTGGTGGTGAAATACCTCTCTCAGTGCGACCATTTTGAGCCATGATTACGTACTGCTAAGTGTCTGTGGTGCAACTGAAATTCTCCACTATGCTAGTTTTAAAACAACTCTTCCCAACAAATGGTTTAGGATTAACTTTACACCCTGTCTCCAGTGTTACTGTGAACTACTAACAACTTTATTAGGACTGGAGAGAAATACAGTTCTCAGTGAACAGTCAAGTTCATCTCAGGAGATTGATTGGTGGAGATATGGTGGCCATGTGGACCAAACCATTTTCCCAAGTTCCACATGACTAGATGTCAATAAAATATCTGTGTTAGTTGCTGGATATCAACAAATCACTGCATACTTCCATACTTTTGGCCCACAGTGTAGATTAAATGATTAGAAACAGCGAGGCTAGGTGGAAGTACAGAGCCATGCTGAAGGCAGGGTCGCGCTCTCTGTGTAATCAGTTTTCCAATCCTGTGCTCCCGAGGCCTTCACAGAGACCAGTTTCAGCTGGAATGCTGGAAGTACCAAAGCCTTCCCTGGATTGAATTTGTAATTTACGATGGAGAAAAAAAAAGAAGGTTAGCTAACAAAGGAGAGAAGCAATTTTCTATTTTCTAAACTCGCCTCATGAGGTTTTATTGGAAATTTGAACCCCGTTTTTTTTGTCAGTCTTATACTCATAGAACATGTGTGATAAGTCAGTGAGTTTTTCCACAAAAGCTATTTATTTCTTAAGTTTTTTCAGCGGTAATAAGGTCTGGGATGTAGACAGGTCTTATCTGTGGAAATCAGGAATGTTCAAAATAATTGTATCCCATGACTGACAAACAATATAAAAGCACAAAGCCACACTACATGTTTGACTTGTGGTTTGCCATGACTCCAATCTTTTTTTATTATTTTAAAAAGTATTAGACGGTTCAGGGATGAGGTTTACCACATTGTTGTTCTCAAATTCATGATTGTGGTTTAAGTGAGTAATATATTTTATATTTCAATACTGATTGGTATCACTGTATTTAGTGCAGGAACTTGTTTTAGGGGTGCATTGCAGATTCTTCATTGCAGATTTCCATGCATCGTACCTGCCAGATCCAAGTTTTGGACGGTTTGATAATTAGCTCATGAGCTGGGTCAAGAAATCTTTAAACTCTTTAGACCACTGGGCTTCCAACACTGGGATTGGAAAACACTGGTATTATCCAGGACAATTATTAGACAATGCTTCAGGGTGTTTTTTTGTGATTTGGCTTTGGCTTAAAATCTGGGTTTTATAAGCATTTGATACTTAAGTGATGCTTAAGTTTCACTCTGCTCCTTCTATGCTTCTTATATGAGCTGAAATTCCTTTAAAAAATGAATGCAAGTTGTCAAAATATGATTAGCAACTATAATCTACAGTGTTATCTAGCTAGCTATATACTGTAGTTACCTTGGTTGTATCTTTAAAGTGACATTATTAGCAATCAGTCATCATTACAATTGCACCAATTGCTTGTAAAATGATAAAGTCTGAGTCGTGATAAAAAAAAATTGCACATCTGAAAGATCGACGAGCTAAATTTGCAGCAATGTTATGTCCGAAATGTTCAGTTGGGTCAACCAATGGTTCCAATTTTAAATCTAGTTATATTTTTGAGACTACCTGCGTCAGTATTGAAATACATACCAAACCAAGCCAAGCGCACCAGTAGCACGTATACCCACCCGCAGGTACCCCTTACCTCAGCAGGTCATGTTGTGTCAGGCATCATAAATCAATCTGCGTTTCTGAGCTTGAGATTCATTTGTCTCTGTTATGGGAAAGACTGGCGTGACCTCAGTATGCACACCAAGACTGCTCATCATTACCAGCCACCAGGGAAATCAGGCAACTTAAATGTTCCCAGATGGACTGAGATAAACATGCTTGAGCCACATTTACACATCCATATTCAAGACCAAACCACTCCATCCTCATGATCTACTTCTGATCTGTAGACATCACTAGTGGGTTTGTGCATCTCCAAACCAGACATTTTTTTTCTCCCCCATGTATAATATTAACAATAACTTTTTAGCTCGTTATACCACATATTCTCACCAATACAATTTTTTACCCCACATCCAACCATTTGACCCATGAAATGGGGTTTATGGTGCCATTCTGATGTAACACTTTTTTTATTTCCCACTTCTGGTCCTGGTTTTCAAAATTAATGAGGCCATACCTCAAGGGACTAAAAAAATTGACCATGGAATATAAATATACTATATACAGGTCACACATGTCAAAGAACATCTATGCTACGCTTCTTCAGACAATCCACCAACTCCACCATCATGCTTCATGGAGCTTTTGAAGTACTTCTCCAGAGGGATTCTTAAAATTCTTGTCTAAAGGAGGTTAGGTGGGTGCAGAAAAAGTGCACAAAGTTTTCTAGGAGTCATGCTATATTTTAAGAGGTTTTAACGTTTGCAGGATTTTTTTCTGGAATTTGAAATGGTACATTTGAGACTAGGAGTGATCCAAAGTTTTGTGGCTCACTTCAGCCAAACTCTGGTGCTAAGGCTGTAGGAATCGAGTCCAGTCTTAAGACGGATTTTGCATTAACTTGGACTTACTGGAATGTGTACTTGGATTTGTCTTGATCCTGGGCATTGGTTTTTTTAAACATGGTCTTGATCTTGACAGAGAGTTTGTAAAAATAATGTTTATGTTTTCAAATTCAGAAAATTTGACTTCTTGTAGAAAATACAACCTAATTATTGGCACAATGCATGAATGAAGCGACCAAGTTGAAATAAAGGCCAGAATTTGATGGTTGTTGGTCTCAGTCTGGACTTGGTCTTGCTTTCATTTGGACATGATCTCGACTTTGCCTCAACTCCCATGGCCTCCTGAGACCCAAATTCCAATGTTGTGTGCTTTGTAAATTCTCTGCAATGTTTCTTTCATAGCATCAAATAACTGTTGAACTTGGACTATTGAGCTATTGAAGAAGTTTGCAAAAATACCCAATGGTCCTCATATGAGAGTATTACGAAGATATACACACAATATATGAAGAAACAAATGTCATATGAGGACAGTGGGGTCTCCTGAGGTTAAGACTTGATCTTGACACAATTTCAGCTAGTCTAGGACTTAGACTTACCTTTGACTTAACATTGTTGGTCATTACAGCCCTATATGGTGCAGTCCACATGTGAGGAAGCCTGGGGTGGCATGGCACACTTAGAGAAAAGCACTATCTACCCCCTCACTAGTGTCATGATGGCACTACTGGCTAGTGTCGTGGTGATTGACACTAGAGAGAGAATGCCTCTCCCACCCAGAGAGCTCTGCCAATTTAGCTATTCTGGACTTCTTGACCACAGATGGCTGTGGCATCATCAGGACTCAAACTCTAGGATGAAAGATTTTCTGTTGTGCCATTCCAGAGCACTATGGAACATCTTTTTGATATATAAAACCAGACTTTTATAGGTCTGGAGCGCTATAATTAGCTCACCTTCGTGTTGTGATGTGGTGTGCTGGAACTGAGAACATCAGAACCGAGAAAAGCATTTACAGGTTCTGTACAGGCAGATTGGTAATGAATGAAAACTTATTTCCAATTGTACACTTTTTTCTTATAATTAACATTTCAAAGTAACATATGTTTTTTTTTTTAGGTAGTAGGGATTTCAGCCATCACACATGTCCCTTCCTTGGTTCAAAACACAACGCTTAAGGCATATGAAATAAATAGGTCCTTAGATGTTTTTATGTTTAACACCTGCTAACGTAATGGTCAGCTCACTAGTACGCTACAAGAAAAATGGTTCCATCTAGCATGCCTAAGGGCTGAATTCTACTACATTTATTTCTCTTTTTAAAGGGGGTTCCAAGTGTAACACCTGTAACTACCCAAGAGCACTTCAGGTACCATTTGTCTAAGTGCGCGCCTATAAAATTAAGAAGTGATATCATGCTGCGCTTTCACTGAGCTCCTGTTCTCTCCTTTTCTGTACTTTATCTCCTATCATGTCTGTGATTTATTATTCCTGCACCTTCTGTTACAGCTGTATCTGCACTTTGTTCTTTATTGCCCCATCTTTTTGGGAAGCCATAGTGTCTAACCACTCATTTCTCTTCTTCTGCCTTCTCTGCACACAGGGGCCCCTCGGCTTGGACGGTAAACCTGTGAGTATTTGTATCCAGCTTTGAGTGACAGCAGGAGGAACTGTGCATGTGTGCAAGCATCTGTAAATGAGAAGATATTAGACAGAATTAAAGAAAATGCTGTGGAATGAAGAAGACAGTTTGGTTGTGAGATTACATTTGTCTCAATTATTGTACGTTTGAGATACATAAGAGAAGTTTGTAGCCATGTCAGAAGCCATGTGGTGTGCTCAGCCAACAAAAACAGTTAAACAATCATTTCCAGCATCTTATATAGGTACCAAGTTTGACGACATTCTGCAAAACTTTGCCAACTGAAAAGCATGCCAACTGACAGCTTGGGTTTTTTTTCACAGATTTTAAAATTTGTGTTGTGGTTGTGGTCAAAGTCAATATGACATGCTAATTGCTAGCCATTTGAATCCAGATTTTATTCTTATTGCAAAAACTATTTGCTCCCAGGCGTTTATCTGTTATATATTCACAGCCGCTAGTTAGAGCTCTCTCTTTTACACAATAACCACCATCTTGAGAAGCTGAAGGCTAAGTTAAGAGCTTCTCAGATAAGAAGGCTGAGAAGTTGCTAGCAAAGCAAACTTGCTTATAGGTTTTTTTAATCACTTTTGGACAAGCAGCTTCTGTTCTAAAGCTGAAATTAAAACATTAGATAAACTAACTTCTTATCTGGTTAACTTGAATTCAGCACTGTACATGAGTAGCTTAGCTAATGTTGATAAATCAGTCAGTGTTAATTCTGTTACAGTTGAGACAACTGAGACTTTTTTCAACACTTTTTCACTTCACATTACCATCCTGGACTCTATAAGTCTTTGACTTAATACCTGATACAAAATTTAGCCTTTCTATTTATGTTGTATGTTTTGCTAACTTGATATTTAATGCAGAATTTTATGCAGTTTTTGCCCCAGAGTATAAATAATGAAGGGGTGATATTTCAGTGTGATATTAAACAATATAATACACTCGGTAATTCACTTCAACACTGACATTTGTTTTTCTTCTTCTTTATGTGTATCTTGTATTTCTCCAAAGGGTCTTCCTGGGCAAAAAGGAAGTCAGGTGTGTTGTTTTTTACCATTCTTATATAAGATTTGAGCTATTCATTATCTCATGCCATTGCCTGATTGTTTTTAAACCTTTCTCAAGCCTGGTGAGCAGTAAGAAGGTGAATTTATAGTACACTGTCTCTTCACTCATCTGGTAGCTGTTACCCCATACTGTGTAAATGAAGGATTGTAGTTTGTATCCTCTTGAGGAGACGCCTGTCTACACAACATGTCTGTCTTCTCCAGCTATTTATCATCTATATAATAAGACTATATAAGAAGTCCTTTTCTTCATCTACCTAACCATGACCTGAGATGGAAATAATGAATTACTAAGTAAAGAAAGAAAAGTTTGTCTTAACCCTGGTTCCCATGCTGTCATTGCCAAGAGAAATACATAGTGGTATAAACTACTTCTGCTCCTCCAAACACTATTAATCTGTTGCTTAATGCTTGAAAGAGATGTCAACTTGTTTTGAATCTTGTAGAAAGACAAATCACAATCAATTGGGTTCAATGTGAATCTCAACAAGCTGCGATATTGGCTGTAGGTTTGGGATTACATCATAGCACAGTGTCTGAGTGCAGGAAGTCGACTGAAGCTCATCTTCTGCTCATCTGTAGCTTTGCGTGTGCTGATTTCCTCAGCAGATGCTCAGACTGTTTACCGAGCTGGGTCAGAGCTCCAGGGTTCCTGGTTCAACAAGAGGTTCCTCCCAGTTCTCCGACTACAATAATCTGCCCATATGTGTGAAAGTGTTTGTGTGTGTATGGTGCCCTGTGGTGTCTCATCCAGGGTGTATTCCCTCCTCATGTTCCAGTGTTGCTGGGATAGTCTCTGGATCTACTACCAACCAGTCCAGGATAAAGTACTAAAAATGAATGAATGAATAAATGCTATAATGCCCTACACTTACTGAACTAAAAGTGGCTTTATCACAAACTTAGAACGTTGTTTTTTAAAGCAATTTAAGCACGTACCAAAATCCTATAGCTTTATCCTGGTTAGGGCTACAGTAGATCCTGGGAACTCTGGGTATTAAGCACAGTGGGAATATACCCAGGATGAGACACATGTCCATGGCAGGCCACCATACATTCACATCTAGAAGCAATTTAGAACCTGCTGGTATGTTTTGGGAGGTGGGAGGAAACCTGAGAACTAGGAGAAAACCCACATGGGCATGCGTAGAACATGTGAAACTTTACACAGAGGGTAACCTGAGCTCAGGATCAAACCCGGCCTCAGGAGCTGTGAGGCAGCAACTTTACCTACTGTTCCTCTACGAAGTCCATAAAAATACCAAATCATAACTCGGAGGCGATTCATAATAGTATACTAATTCTGATTCGGGTTCTAATTATGAATCTGATTCTTATTCTGACACTATGATTCAGATTCTTGTTGTGATTCTGATTCTTATTCTGACTCTGTGATTCAGATTCTTGTTGCTATTCTGATTCTGACTCTGATTCTGGTTCTTATTTTCATTCTCGTTTTCTGAGTATTTCTAAGCATGTTCCTCTTTCCTATTCTGACTCTGATTCTGATTGATTCTGACTCTGAAGCTGACTCTTCATTTCATTCTTACTCTTATTCTGATTATATTCCTCATTCCTGTTCTGACTCTGATTCTGATTCTGATTGGTTTTGACTCTGATTCTGAGTTTTCTTCTCAATCTTACCCCGGTTCTGAGATTCTGATTATGTTAGTCATTCCTATTCTGATTCTGATTCTGATTCTGAATCTGAGTCTGATTCTTATTCTTATCCTTACTTTGATTCTGAATCTGATTCTGACTCTAATTCTGGCTCTGATTCTTAATCTTATCCTTACTCTGATTCCGGTTCGTTTTCTCATCTTAATGTACAAATTGTGCAATAGACAGCTGATTTACTTTGGTTAATTGAACTTAATTCATTACAGAATATACATATATACCAGATCCTCTCATTTGTTCTCCTGATTTTCTGTTCCTAGGGGCCAGTTGGACCAAAAGGAGATAAGGTAAGCTAGCACACAGCTTATTCTCATCTCCAGCTAATAGTTTTAGATTAACATTACCTTTACTAAATGTTACAGTTGTAGAAACTTTTGGTTCTAAGAAAGTTCTGTATTGAGCATGGTATATAAAAATATCTTAATGTTCCTGCAGTATTGCTATAACATGGTTGTAGGAACACTAGTGCTGGCATGATGTTAATGTTTTCGTACAACATGTAAAGAACGTTCCAATAATATTGTGAAGCAATATTACTTTGTGAATACTGTACTGAGTGTTCTGATAGCATTCTCCGTTCAGATTAAGCCACAAACCTAAACCTCACCTCACACTTTACACTGTCGTGCCGAAAAGTAATTGTCTCTCGTGCTTCACAGCAACCACATGTTTTTCCAAATTGTCTAGCAGCAAGCGACGTGGTTCCTCTGTGCCTCTGTGCGTGCACGCGGCCACAAGAACACCGGGTGTCGGACCACATCTTTAAAAAAATGCAATAAACAAAAACAAGGCTTAGAAAATTCATGTTGATTATCTCTGGAAAAAGCCACAGGAGCTTGCCCTTAATCAGTGTCTCCCAAACTCCATGGCACAAACTTCCTTCTGCTTTTATCAACATGTTTCTTTGTTATTGTGGAATTGAGGAAATGACAAAAATCACAGCAAAATAAAATGACAGCAAACACAGCAGTGAGTTCATAATCATTCAATTTCTGTCTTTTTTTTAAAGGGTGACCAAGGAGAGATTGGCCCAAGGGTAAGTTCTTGACCTTACTGGTGATCAGATATACTCATTATGATCAAATGCTCTATACGTAACAATATTAATTTTAAAAAGATTTCATTCTTGTTGTTTTATTTTTATAATAGCAGACTTTTATCAAAATGTTATTCCATAGAATTATTACTATTATTATTATGGAAACATTTAACACATCATATATGGCCTCCATTTATAATTAGATTGTCACTCAATGTAATGAATTAGTAATGACAAAGTTTCACTTTAAGGACTGTGAATTAATTAATGTTTGAGAAAAAATTGGCTTATGAAGGAAAGCAGGTCATTTCGAGAAAATGGATGATAAACCAAACATCCGTGACTATAATGTCTTAGGAAACTGTTAACTTTTCAGCACAGATTACTTTGTCTTCCAAAGAAAATGTCTGTACATGGACTCACATAACATTATGTTTAAGAAAATAAGCTGTGTAATTCAATAACTATTTATGAACAATACTACACGATTATGCAAGGTGGTGATTTCATTTTGTACATGTGATGATCGTTATCCAAAAAAGAAAAGAGAAAATTTGAATTACAAGAAAAATACACACTATGGTGTCTGGCCTTCAGTGAATTAAATCTGGTCTTGGAATGTAAAAGTGGTAGAAATGTGTTAGTGTTGTGTGGAATATAATGACTGAATGATCTCTACACAATCATGCAATGATGTTTACCCTTATGTTATGTTGCCAGACCTGCCAACCCTTTCTTTGGCATAGGATCTCATGCAGCAGTACACAAAAAGAGCTGTCTTTTTTCTCCTCCATAAAATATGAGATGATTCAAGAGACGTACGAATCTAAAATGATTTGCAAAGGAGTTTTCAACTTGTTGAGATTAACTGACACCTCCTGGAAGCTCCGCCCCCTGCCCCTTTGTTTGAGTTTGTAAATGTGAAATAAAATCATATCAATATATTAACATATATTTAACATAAGTTAACCATATTTACCCAAACACCTCTGAAATATTTTGACTGGAAATGATCAAAAAGAAAAAAGAAAAGAAAAAAAGATTAACTCGGCCAACATCCAAGGGTCAAATCTCTCCCTCCTCTCTTGAGTGCTTAAATACTTTGAGCAGCAGATCAACAGTGAAAATGTTAGCCATGTGGACACTAGACAACTGATTTGGAAAAAGATTATATCATATTTAATATCATATATTTAGTTTTTAGTGTTTAGTGTGCATTACTGTTGAATCACCGAATAATCCACCATCCAGTTAGGGTTTTGGGATTGGCTCTGCCAGCAAGCAGTTCCTGACTGATAATGTTATTACACTCGTAATCTTTTTTAAACCTGAATTTCCTGTATATTTCAGCCTATCAGAATCATTAAACCGTTAATGTAAATCTTGAACAAGCCTGTATTGTATTAGTAACTGTAACGATGTCCGTCATGTCTCTGCTCCAGGGTCAGGCCACTCACGCAGGCCTGTACAGTAATCAGATACCCATCAAGGTTTGTCCCCGCTCTGCTTCCGTACACGTGCTCTTCTGAACACTGTCTGACAGAGCCACCTGATTTCCCCCCTCTCGTTCACTTCACCTGGCATTCCTCAGGCTTTTCTGTCGGGGCTTTACACTCGCCTGTATACCACAGATGATAGTTTCTGTTCTGATCTTTCTGCTCTTCTCTTCTCTTATTCCTCCATCTTTCTATTAAACCTGGTTCCGGCTGTTCAGATGGTCTTTCCTCGCTATGATCACGGTTTCATCTCTGCCGACCAGCCCACTTTCCAGAGACGTATGCTGAAGGTAGCAGGAGTGAAAGGCATGCCCTGTTTACTCACAACTCCGAGCTGCGCTTTCTTTCATGCTAACGTTAACTACATGCACGTGTCTGTACCGTATGCATGCACTCAAGGGTTATATCTTTCTTTCCAGTTTGGTCTAGCAGTGATTAAGGGCAAAGTGTACACACGGTGGGCCTTATTTATGAAACTGGATACAAACAGATTTATTCACAAATCATATGCAGGAGCGTTTACTTGAGAAATGTGGCGTATATGAAAAGCTAGTTCTTTTGGAACTCATGCAGACCTCAGTCGATCGGCTTCACATCAAATAATTGCCGAAGACTTCCAGTGATTTTATATACAGATTACGGTGTCAATTTTAAATCAGTTCTTTATTTCAATTACACACAGAATTAATGAAAGTACAGCATTTGACACACACTAATTTCATATTAATGACAATCTGAAACAAATCCATAAGCGAAGACAAATAACACTAGCTATTCATTTAGGACAAAAGTAATGGCACCCTATAACAGGAGCAAGAGTTATTGGCATGTTTATTGTAGCTGACATGCCGCAATGGCTGAAATGACAGACGTGCCATGCTTAGGAGGTGACCTTTCACCTTTTTGTCACTATTTTGTTGTTTTCAACTTTGCCTTTTATGGAGTTTTGTTACCATCACCGTGTTCCATGATCGCGTTTCATTATTTATGACTGAATACACACGCAATGAGTTCAAAATGAAACGATTGTAAACTAGCAGGAATTTTTTTTTATTTCTGTTCACAACTGAGGCCCGTTGCGTGTAACTATGGCTAGTCATTATTGCTAACTTTCAATGCATTGTAACATATTGGTCAGTAATCTTACAACTACAAATTCACAGGTTGATGTAAATGTATAAAAAGGTGATGTAAAGGTAATGCAAATGTATATAACAGGTAAAAGAATCCCATCCATAGGGAGAGACTGAGACGTTTCCAAAGCTCATGTCATTCACACAATCATTCTTGTCTTATCATCAGGGTGACCAAGGCCAGGCCGGTCCACCAGGTCCCCCAGGCCCACCCGGACCCCCTGGGCCAAGAGGTCCTCCTGGAAACACGGGGAAGGATGGACCCCGGGGTCCACCTGGAGACCAAGTGAGACATTCTAATTGATGTGTTTGTGTTACACTGTATGTATGTATGTACACAAACTATGTGTTTGACTGTATGGGGCATGTCACAACAAAATGAGTCCAATGGTGAAAATTCATTCTGAGACATAGTGATTTGAAATGAGAGTTCATCAAACAATGACCTGCAAATCGTTTTTTCTAATTTTGCTGTAAATACATTCCTTAATCTATAATGTATCCATCACCAAAATATTATACTGTATTCAATTTTAAATTCAATTTACACATCAACGTTTACAGCTGATTTTCTCCGCCCTTATTTTAAAGATAAGTAACTATAGATTTAGAATATCTAATAAAACAACTTAATTTTTTGATCAACTGGACTCATTTTGTAGTGATACAATGGGTCACATCAGTATTTTTGCAAGCCCTAAAAGGGCTATTCATTTTTTTTTGTTTAACTATTCTTATATTTTCTTTCTAGTTACACCAATACTTGGCTCTGAAAATTGAATAGGATGATTCTAAGATCTATGATTCTAAGTGCTAACAGAAACCGTTCACTGTACACACTATTTGGCTAATATTTATTAAACTGATATACAGTACTGTACAAAAGTCTTGAGCCACCCCTCACTTCTTCATATTTTGCTTCCAAAGAGCCTGACTTTCTAGTATTTTTTAATGTAGTCTTGAGGAACAATTCTCCAGGCTTCCTGCAAACCTCGGTAGAAAAAAACACGATAGAACTCTATCAGTCATGCATCGGCCTCCCCAAACACCGGATCTCAACGTTATTGAAGCAGTGTGGGATCATCTCGACAGAGAACGGAACAAAACACAGCCAACGTCCAAAGAAGAGCTTTGGAATGTCCTTCAAGAAGCCTGGAGAACTATTCCTGAAGATGACTTAAAGAAATTACAAGAAAGCTTGCCTAAGAGAGTTCAGGTTGTGTTGAAGAATAGTGGTGCTCATACCAAATACTGACTTTAAAGCTCATTAGAATTACACAAACTGTCTTCTTGTTATAGACTGTATTTACACGCATGTTTGTACACGTAGCAATAAATCACTGTAACTATTGTCTCATTTTGACTTTAGTATAGAAGAAAACAAAGAAAGAAATCATATATGTTAGGGTTGCTCTAGAGTTCCCATGAAACTAGCGTCTGTGTTCTTCCAGGATGATTGGGTAGGGTCGAGGTCTAGGTGCATGCTATACATTCATGCCACCTGTGGTTTCATGGCTTCTGTCCATGTCTTCCACTCATCACCTCATAGGTCAAAGGGCAGCCAGAGGTGCAGGGATTTAATAGTGTAGTGTTTTTTTTATTGGGGACTATGTAAGGAATTACAGGCAGACAGTTATAATCCACAGTCAAGACAATAAAGAGGCAAGCAGAGGTCAAAACTTGTGTTCGTAGCAAGATGTGATGATATAAGAGGTTAAACACATCAGGACACCATAATCTTCAAATTGCAGCTGTAATCCCAATCCTTTAAAAAACACATAGTTCATCAAACCTAAACTGCCGACTGCATGAGACATACTGCGAAGACAATTTGTACTGATTTGGTCCTGATGAGACTCAGCTAAAGTTTTTTGGCTGCATGTCCTACGAGATATGGTGCATATAAAGACTCATTGCTCCAGATGAAGACAAAACGTACTGTCGTGTAAAGAGCTGGAAATTATTCTGTGGTTATCTGTAGCCTTTATTATGCTCGGAATAGCAGTGTCTTTGGCTCGCAACTATAAAGGAACCATCGACATCTGCGTCTAATGAAATGTTCACGTGCTGGCAGCGGTCATGAAAAACAAGCAACTGATTCATATTTCTATAAGAATATGGCATCAAACAATAGTGCATAAGTAGGCATAATTGAAATCATATTTCTTTACGCTTATAGCAGCCGTTCCAGTCGCACTTGTGCTTGTGCAGCATGGGATTTTAACGATGATGTATTAATATGATAGGTTTAAAGCATTAACGTTATATCTTCTGATGTTTCATTACTAAAACGCCTGCACTTTCTTGTATAACCCCAAAAAACAATACATTTTATATGTTGTGTAAATTTTTTACAACTTCTATTCAATGTGCCCAAATGGAAAGTGTGATTCTGGTCTCCACGTGGACAAACGTGCGTCACTTTTTCATGATTTACAGCCGCATCAGCTGGTTCTCAGAATTGATAGACAAATAAATGGATGAAGGAATAAAGTGAATAGAGAAACTGACTCTTTGCCCTCTCTTCATCCATCTTGAGCGCAGATGTTTCAGTGGAAGTGAGGAACTGCTTTGTTATACTGCCCCCTAGCTCTCATGTGATGCTTCTGCTCCGTGAATCTAAGACAAGAAAGTAAAGACAACACAATGGCATCGACAATGGCATTTTTTTTAGTTTCACAAGAGGTGTGATGCAGAGACACTGTTCAGTGCTGCAAATATTTGTATCTCTAGTTGGATTTAAATATGAAGTGAGAGTGACCTAAACTGGACGTTTTTTATATAAGCCTAGCGATATGCTTCCAGAAACACTGTAAGCATGGTGTGTGAATTCTGGTTCTGACAGTTCCTCAACTTCAGCTACATCATTCTAGTTCATTATTATTATTGACTAGAAATGTGTCCATGTCCACTCACGCAGGGATTATTTTATGTGTATTCTGAAGCTGATTATGATATTTTCTAATGAACTTAGTTGGTTAGGTTATTTTAACTAGTAGCCTTGTTTTAACCAGTGCATCCCTGACCAGGCAGGTTCTAAGGATGAATAGATGAATGCTGTAAATTCCTTTTACTGAACCTGGTCTTTGTGTTTCCTGTTAGCCTCGTATCTGACGCTAACTCACACCTATGTGAAAGTGCTTGCATGAGTTTCTGTTACATTTTGTGGGATCCCAGTCCTGATGCACACCTCTATTCTTAAGCGGATGCCATGTGAACCTTTCTGATATGCTATTACAAAAAAACAAAACAGATAATGCACCTCCTGTTTCTTTTTTGTGTAAAAGACATTATCCCTTCATTCTGACTGATGCATCATATTCGGTAACATTAGTTTCCATTGCAGTCTTACAAAAAATAGAAGTGCAATTTTAATCATTTTGACAAAACACAGTTTTGAATTGTCTGCATTTCCACTGAGTGAATGTTATGAGATTAAAGCTCTTATAGATTGCTTTTTTTCAGAAAGGTAGCATTTCCGTTTGCCCATGTCATGTGATTTAAATGCGAAAAATGTGTTTTCATTTCAATTTTGCAAACTATTGCTTTCTCGAATCTCCTGAAAAAGCACCTCATGCGAGTGAAAACATTTATTTGCGGTATTTGAGTTTTTTTTTAATTCACCTGTTTTCATTACTCGTTTTTTTTAGTTCATAATTTCACATTCACATTAAGCAGGCTAATGGAAGCATGGCTATTTCCTCTCTATTTTTACATAAACCAACTTCATTCATGCATTCATCTTCTCTCTCTCTCTCTTGTCCCCTCTTTCTCTCTCTGTATGTTTCTCTGTATGTATGTCTCTCTCTGTCTGTCACTCTATGTCTATGTTTCTCTCACTGTATAATATTTTGTCTCTCTCTCTCTCTCTCTCTTTTCTTAAGGGTGCCCGTGGGAATAATGGACATCAGGTTGGTGTTCTGTTCTCTGTTCATCTTATTGCACATGCACTTATCTTCAGCTATCAATAGAAACATCATCCCTCTCTCTCTCTCTCTTTCTCTCTCACAGGGAATAAGAGGTGTGCCAGGTGATCCGGTAAGATCCCTAAAAATTCTGCTCTACTCAGAGATCACTTCTTTAGCTTTAGTGTGTGTGTGTGTGTGTGTGTGTGTGTGTGTGTGTGTGTGTGTGTGTGTACAAATGACCTTCCGCCTTAGCCTTCCCTGGGTACAGTACATTCGAGCATCATGTCGAGGCTTTTTGTGTACACATGTTTTTGTGCAGCATCAGTGTGGCTTTGTGTTCATGCTTTTCTGACTAACATTCAGGGTGAAGATGGTCAACCAGGTCACCCAGGCCCACAGGGACCCCCGGGGTCAAAGGTTAGAGGATACACACTTATGAATCTCACTATAAGCATAAGCATGACAAATTAGTTTTTTTTTTACTTTGTCTATTTCCCCTACGGCTTTAATATTGCATTTACAATAGGATGTAAGGATATAGAATTTACACAAGATTTCCATGAGAACAACATTTGTATTAGACAGCAGGGAGGAATTAATTACAAGTGTAAAACTGCCTTTTCTTTGCATTATTTTAAGAAACGGATACTAGTAATCAGAAAATGTATAATGAACATGAGCACATGAGAAGTTTATTGTGTCGTAAAACATAAGAGCCAATCACGTTCCAATATGCAAATTCAGGCCATGTAGAGAATATGAAATGTTACACTGGTTTACCATGTGAAGGGGCGGGAACATGCAGTGTATCCAAACTTGTATGTTTGTAGGATATTTGCATATTTGCTTCTGTGCATTAATGTTTGTTTAATGTTTTTTATGTTTAAGGCATTTTGTTTAACCTTCATCTCAAGAAATGTATTATTCAATACAGAAAATAGTTATTATAAATAATAATAATAATATAAATAGATATCTATAAAATAGTTAATAGTTAATAATATACTTATTATATGTTATATCAATTATTAATTGATATAAAATATAATTATTATATTATTAACTAGTAACTATTTTTAAGTGATTATACTTTATAAGTGATTATATTTTATAAGTAATTATAATTTAATAATTATAAATTATGCATGAGATTGTAGTGTTTTGCATGAGATCACATCAGTTTGAGTGAGCAAATCCCAAATCCAAGCATTTCTTCCTTGTTACCAGTGTGGTACTATGAGGAACCTTTATTATGTATGTTTCACCTGAGAATGTGTGTGGTGTAGTTTTAATTACCCTTTAGAGTCAATCTTTAAAGGTTCATAAAAGGACAAAGGTACCTTCAAAGATATGTAAAGGTGAAAGGTACCAAAGATGTATTCCTGATTGTACCACAATAAAGCGACAAGGAAACATACAGTTTGGTACTGTTATTTGTGACAGAGTATTTATTTCTAAATTTATTTATTTATTTGTTTATTTTCCGTTTGGCAGGGAGAACGTGGTGAACCAGGAACCAAAGGTGACAGAGGCATGGATGGCCTCCCTGGCCTTAAAGTAAGCGTGCACAATGATCCGCTCACGTTTTCCAATTTTAGGCTCCTCAGTAATTATTATTACTCTATACATTTAATTAAGAGGTGATTTTTTTCCCCATTATGTTTCATTGTTTCATTATGTTGTGTTTTTTTCAGGGAGACAAAGGAGAAGTCGGCGAAACAGGACCTCAAGGAGAAATGGTGAGTCAAGAAACCAAAAAAAGATCATGTGACTTAGAGGAATCCAAAATTTCCAGTTATTCCAAATTATCGATAAAGAGCTATGACATGCTTGCTTTTTTAATTTTATGCTGTAGAGTAGCTAACAAGTAATAGTGGAAGTCTGTCTCATCCAAAATTGTGTCTATAATCAGCCTACGCTATAGCTACTGAGCAATGTAATATATAAATTATATACCACCTGGAGGCATGCAGCTGTAGGAAAACAATCAGTGATGAGGTGATGTGTTACTGCTACCACCCGGATTATTTTCCAATAACAGTATGTCTTGTATTGTTTTTATTCTTCTTATACCACAGCAATTTATAGTTGTATTTAATGTTATGGAATGTCCATGTGATGGATTAGTTCCTGTTATCACGTACACTGTAGCACCTATAAACCGTCATTCCCTCATCAGCCTCCAGCCTTGCTTTTTTTCTCTCTTTGGCCTCACCATGTCATATATATACTTGTTAAATAACAAGGCATTTTAAAAATTAGCTTCTTATAACTAGCCTTACAAGTCTCTGTGATTTGCCTTGTAGCTGAAACTATTGTAGAGAAAACATATCGACTGAAATCAGATTTGAGAATTCATCAGCGCTGTAGTACAAATTCTACGTTTTTATTCATAGGATTTAGAGATTCATCATAAAACAAGGCAAAGAAGAACTTTAAAATATTCTAGCCATCATACACATAAATATATCTACTGAATTTTAACGTATAACCAAGTATTAGATCATGCGCAGTTTCTAGTAGAATGTCAGCAGTTATTTGTATAATTACCAGTTACGTAATAGTTATTTATTTCCAACATGTCGATTTTACCGAAGTGTCATTGTACTGACGTGTGCTGTGTTTATAATTCGACCCTCTCTCATGTTTGATGGTCAGGGTCTTCCGGGTGAGAAAGGTGCACCAGGCTCAAGTGACGTCATCGCCTTCAACGACAAGCTACTAGAAGCTTTTCAGGTAAGACCCGAGACAAACGGAATAAAGAATATTTAGTTGAAAGGAATTATATTCTAAGATATTGTCCTAGAGTATGAAAATGGTACAGAGATTTACTTTTTGTTTGTAACATGAGATAGACATGACACAATACCACGCTTTACTTTCCGATAATGATTCCGTTACCAAAACCTTCAATATCAGCTGATATTGATACCAGATCTGATGCTGTCTTCTTTATAAGATACTAAACTAAAGCACTTCAAAAATCACTGGAAAACTTCCTGTCTGTTACCAAAGCTCTGAATCTGGAGACTCCTTCCAAAAATATGAACCAAACATCTCCTTAAAGAAAAGGTAACACCATATCAACGATCATAGCGTGTTTCATTCTATATCGATTTATTATTAGCCTTAAGTTATGTGGAGGGTATTGAGTATTACTTTTTTTCCTGTTTGAAGACATTGATCAAGTTCGATAGTTCTCATGTGCTAAGAAGCAGAAACGGTGTGGAGATATGACAAGGCACACGACATTAGAGTTTGGGTCTCAGGAGGCTACTATAAACCTGTACAGCCAGAATGACTGTCATAGCTACTGTTATGGAAAATTAATCAACACCTTATGACTCGAGAAATCAGCTGTAGTTTGGGGTAAAGTCTTGTTACGTGAAACGATTAGCTATTAGATAATTAACAATTTTCTAAAATATAAAACATAATCAGGAGAGGTCATGTCTTGGCAAATCTTAGTCATGTAGTGTACAAAAAATTCATTATTTTTTTAATATAATATTAACAGGGGTATAAATAGGGGGTATAGTGTCAAAATCACAGATGTAGAAGTAGCTACTTGACAGAAAGATACGAAGTACAAATGGCAAGGCTTCGCAATGTGTATATGAGTCCATTTCCTTTATATGCTACAAGACAGATGGGAACTGAGTGTAAACTACAGAATAAGAGTCCTAATATTCACAGCAGGGAGCCCTCTGGTGGTGTGGAGGTGAAATGTCCTGGACAGACAGACATGTACAACGTTCTCAAAGTGTTATATTCTGTATGTACTGTTAGTAAAAAAAAAATTTGAAATGTAAAAAATTTTAATAAAAAAAAAAAACAGCCACCTCATTAGGTTTTTTATTATTATTATTATTATTATTATTATTTTATTTTTTATAAATTTACCAGGATTGGTTCATAAAAGATCTTTGTAATCAAGTCTTAGTAACATGTTGGCAAATATTCAAGTGTGTTGCTTTTCCCCGGCAGGCGATTCACACCATCAGTGTTTCGGTAATCCTGATGAAAGCATGGATTGGATGTTATTTCTATCTAACAATGTGAATTTGAATACATTTATAATTGGAGACGCTTGAGTTGTGTGACACGCATGCAGCTAATTCACAATCAAAACCTTGAAACTAATTTTTACTGACTGGTTTGGGTTTGATTGATTTCCCAACATATTTTAGACTGGAAACATGATATATTAATACTGTATACAGTATATAGTGAGTTTCCAGTTTATTATCTGCAGTGTTTAGGTGATTGGAGGAAATTTACATGAATAAATGTAGGTGATTAATCAGTTGCATTCTGGTGCATGATGAGAGTGTTTGTTTAATAGCAAGATATAATTGTAATAGGGAAGTTAAACTGAAATATGTAAAGAATAATAACATTGGAAAATAATCAACAATAGGGTGGTGTGATTAAGCCGAGGTACTCGTACCACCCTGGAGTTGATTATTTTCCTGTAACAGCTCATCCTGAAGCGTTTTATTCCTCTCACATCGCAGTAATTATTATTTGCCAATAATATCAATGTTTTTATGAAAGAACAACGCCTCATACTTTTTATCCATTTATAGTTGTAGAATTTCCACAAAACACAATCGCTTACAATGTAGCAGCTATAAACGCTCTCGTAAAGAGAAACAAATGCAGACTAACAGAACCCATGAAGAACTCTTTTCCTACAGTAATACCCCTTTTCCACCAACAGGGTACAGGTTCTTGAGCCAGTTCCATTCAGGATTTTCAGTGGCAGATAGTGAACTAACCTGCGTTTGCACCAGATTTGAGCAGAACCATTGTAATCAAGGACGCGTCATGATCAGAGGGTGTTACACAATCCACAAATGAAGTAAACAGTAGTAGCAAATGGTGGATCGCATTGATTACCTGTGAGCGTTTGTTCTTTTTTTACAGATGTTTGTCTGATTTATCTCTTTTCATTGCATTCTCCATTGCCACACCCTGATTCCTCTCCAAACTAATGACACGGCCACTGATGTCGCCACAGTTCACACTGGAAAACCAGCTGTCTATAGGGTCCAGCTGGGAACCAGGTTTCCGAACCAGTTTAATATTGGTCGAATTGCCCCAAATGGTTCAAAATTAGTAGCAAACTAGAAGAGATCTAATTTCCTGTTGGTGGAAAATGAGTATATGAATGTGGAGGGGTTTTTTTTAATCATTTTTAATAATTCTTTTTTTCTTAATATATAGAACATTTAGATGTTTATAATTTAGATATACTTGGTATATTGGTACTTGATAAACTTGTTTTTGAATGGCTCATTGGATAATTAAAGATTCTCAGTTTCCATTAAAAGGGTTCTGATAAGAAAACACTCTGATGTAGGGTTCTGCATAGAACCTTTAAGGAGTCCACCATACGTTAACTCCACTCTTAGATAGAACAAAGTTTCATTTGATAATTAAGGGTTCTTAGCTTCCATCAAAATCATATTACTTGAAACCTTTTCTGATAAGAAAACACTCTATTGGATTTTACATAGAACTGTTAAGGGTTCCATTAGGGTTCCAGCATTTTTCAAGGGTTAATTGGATAATTAATAGTTTTATGATTAAATGATTCTAAATGGAAAACCTTTCACACTGAAAACACTAAAAACATAAGGACACACTGCCTGATCAGGAAATACACAGAACATAGAACCTACATAGTGTTCCAACAGAGGTTAAATTATTACACTCTTAGAAAAAAAAGATTAGATAATTAAGGGTTTTTAATTAAGGCTCCTTTTAAAGGATTCTACTTACGAAGCGGTAAGTGTTTTCTCAGAGGGAAAAATGAAGAACTCTTAAGGGTTCTATATTTTCTAACAGTGTAGTTGTAGGTAAGGTTTTTAGTATTCAGTGCTGATTAACTTTAATTTCATCAACCCTGGAATGTAGCACGACTTTTGGAAATGCGTTACGGATTACAAAACATCTGTTAACTGTGTCGTATTTTTGTCACAGGGACCGTCGGGTCCTCCTGGACCGCCAGGACCTCCGGGAAAAGACGGGGTGAAGGTGAGCTAAATTACATTTCATCTGAGGTTCCAGTATGTACAGATGCAGTGATGAAGGGTGTGTTAGCAGTGTGGAGTGAAGCTGTATCATGTATCGTGTGTGTGTGTGTGTGTGTGTGTGTGTTAATGCAGGGAGAACTGGGCTTACCTGGAATAGCTGGAGTAGATGGAGAGAAGGTGAACTCTTTTAGAGAACAACACATGATATTTTTTTATCCATTTATAGTTACATTTAAAACTCCTTCCATAAATAAACGTCTTCTCGCAGAAAACTTGCATCACTGATTATGATAAGCGTCTGCTGAGCAAGTCCCGGTGAATAAGTTGTTACTATAGATGAAATATTGTGCTATAGCATTGTTGGTTACTGTATGTGGTTTAAAATTGTTGCTTACATAACAGACATTCAGAATGTACATTTTTAGGACAAAATCGTTAGTTTTTTTTTAAATTTAATTTAAAAGTAAATGTTAGATGTCGGTCCACCATGACCAGAAATGTCTTTCCCAGTTTGCCTTATAAGGAAATAATAATTCCAGGAAGATATTAGAATCAACTCATTGCTAACTAGTATTACCTAGTATTAATAATTGTTGGTTGTGTTTAGGGAGCTAAAGGAGATACTGGAGGGCCAGGAAGCCCTGGAGAGAGAGGAGAGAAGGGAGAGATGGGACTCTCTGGTCCTGCTGTATGTAATCTTCTCTGCATAGCATTACTGACTGTCTGTGTGTTCATGAAGCCTCATATAACTGTGTGCGTGTGTGTGTGCGTGTGTGTGTGTGTGTGTGTGTGTGTGTGTGTCAGGGAATGGATGGACAGAAAGGAGAGAAAGGAGACAGCAGACTAGAAGACAACCTGGTGAGTGAAGAGGATATTTTTATTAGATAGCATTAAATACTCTGTCAGATGTCCACAGATGTGTTAACATCTTTCTTTCTTTTCTTTTTTTGGTCACCAGGTTCAGATGATTTCTCAGCCGGGACCGCCGGGACCTCCAGGACCAAGAGGACCACCGGGATTTATGGTGAGTTCAAGCTCTGATCATAGCACTAGTATCATCATTGCTAAATAATAGCACGAGCATTGTTAAATAGTAGAGCTACTCTCTGTCTCTCTGTCTGTCTCTCTGTCTCTCTCTCTGTCTGTCTCTCTGACTGTCTCTGTCTCTCTGTCTCTCTCTGTCTGTCTCTGTCTCTCTCTGTCTCTCTGTCTGTCTCTCTGACTGTCTCTGTCTGTCTCTGTCTCTCTCTGTCTCTCTGTCTCTCTTTGTCTGTCTCTCTGTCTGTCTCTGTCTCTCTGTCTCTCTCTTAACTCTCTCTGTCTCTCTCTGTCTGTCTCTCTGTCTGTCTCTGTCTCTCTGTCTCTCTCTCTGTCTCTCTCTGTCTGTCTGTCTCTCTCTCTCTGTCTCTCTCGGTCTGTCTCTCTGTCTCTCTCGATCTCTGTCTCTCTGTCTTTCTGTCTCGCTCTGTCTCTCTCTATCCGTCTCTCTCTCTCTATTTCTCTCTCTGTCTCTCTCTGTCTCTGTCTCTCTCTCTCTTTCTCTCTCTTAGTATTAGTTGAATTTGCCCATATTCAAGATTTTTATTTTTCAGGTCATATGTATGCTATTTTGTTTAAGGTTTTCACAAATAAAACTTTCATTCGCTTGTGTTTTTTAGGGTCACCCTGGTATTCCTGGTCCAAAGGTAGGTTTCACACAAGGACATATTTCTCTTTAGTAACTAATAAACTGACGACATAACATATTTTAATTTATTTCACTCCAATCTCCTGATTGATTGACAGTATTTAACATTTTCATGTCTAACTTGTTTAACACCATATTATTATTTTTTTATCCCTTAAAATTGTATTGCTTTTTCTATAATATTAAAAAGTAAATTTATTGTTCATGTGTAAGAATACAATGAGTAAAAAAGGAAAAAAAGATTAAACATTACACTTAATTAAATTAAAAATAATAACTTTTACAATTCTCCAATAAACATCTAAAATGTCTAAAACATTTAATGTTGAATGATAGAATTTTTTTTTTTTTTTTTTAATATAGCAATATCCTTGACATACAAATTTTCAAAGTTTTTGCATGTTTTGGTTTATTATAAAAGTTTTATTTGATGCAGCTGATTTCAAAGGTTAAAAAAATCAATTATAAAACAGGTGTTTATTAGAGTTTCTGCGGCACAAACTATTCGTTTTACTTGAATTAATTAATGATTAATTAAGTTAATGCTTAATGTTAAATCACAATAGTGGTCTGAAATGATTTGAAGGTGATTTACGTCTTACAGGGTGATCCAGGAGAGAGTATTAAAGGAGAGAAGGGAGACAGCGGTATTCCTGGAATCCCGGTGAGAACACGAACTCTCCCAAAACTCCCGAATGCATAATAAAACACATAACATTGCAAATGTTGGAAAATGAAAAGGATGATTTGTGAAACGTGATGTTTTTCAGGGTGTTCAGGGACCACTGGGACCCACAGGCCTGGCAGGGTTGGTCGGCCTTCCAGGATCCAAGGGTGAAAAAGTAAGAGCTGGAATTTCACTGAATTATAGAACAGAATTATAGGGTTAGGAAAACGTTTTAGAGTCTGGTAATGAACCAATTGACCGAATGTGACCTGTTTCATTGTTACATATGACTAAATTATATATTGAATACATAAGCAATAATACTGTACATAAGGAGTTATAGTTATCAGTAACCCAACATTTATCATTTTACAATAACAGCATGTGATGAAGTGTTTTATTCCTCTTATACTACAGCAGTTTGCCAATAATTACAGTTAAACATAAACTCGTCACACTTTGTATCAATATACAGCAATGTTTATTGTTGTTGAAGATCCGTGATACTACGTAATTCCTGTTATGTGACTTGCCTGTCCCGTTCCAAAGCGCTGACACTGGAGCCTCCGTCCATAAATGTTAAATAAACATCAACTTCACCATATCAGTGATTATGGTTTTATTTGTTGAATAACATCACACTTATTAATTATGAATTATTACTTTTAGATCGTGTAAAGCGTCCAGCGTGCATGTCCTTGTGAATGAGCTGTTGCTATGGAAACGATGATAATAGCCATATCTAGTGTTAGAGCTGCTGTTATAGACATTTCATTGACACCTTCTGACCAATCAGAATGGAGAATTCAGCAGCACTGAAACGGTGACTGGGTTTACAGGATGATGTAAGTGTCGCTCAGTGAGCACTGAAACCAGATGTTTGTAACATAATGAGTGATAGTGGAATGTAATCTGTGTCTTCTCAGGGAAAACAAGGAGAGCCTGGATTAGACGTAAGTGTCTGATGACAGTGATCGTACTCTGACTCTGAAACTCTGTGAGCATCTCACTCTCATGTGTATTGTGTACAGGGATTTCCTGGTCTTACAGGAGACAAAGGTGACACAGGGGCTAAAGGAGAAAAGGTACGGTGTGACCAGAATTACATTTACAGAATTACAAAGTGCAAAAGTTTGCATCCCCATGGTTTCTGAGAAAAAGTGAGGACGTACTGTTTTGTAGTTTCTTTAACAATTCATCGACAGAAAATTACATTGGTAGCCAGCACATATTCCTGTATTTGGGGTTGTTTTTTTTGGACTTATAAAGTGCAAATGTTTGCACACCCCTATCATTTTAACTAAAAAGAATTTCAGTAAGGTTAAAAAGTTCAAAATGAACGGTAAGTGCATCTTGTAACAAGACCACAATCTAAAACGTAAATGGAAAACAACAGAAAAATAGTTTGAGAGCAGAAAGCTGAATGTGTATAGCAATATTACAGCTGAAATGATTCGGGCCACTGTAGGTACATTTTTTTTTTATTAAATTAAATTAAATTAAATTAAAGTCGTAAATTTAGGAGAAAAAACTCGAATATTTTCTGAGGTTGTAAAGTGATAAATTTGCCCGAAATTTTTAAATAAATAATCTTACAAATTATGAATTTTTGATGAAATTATGACATTTGTTTCTGACTTTTTTTCGTAAATTTATGCCTTTACAGTCTCAAGAGTATCTGAGGTTTTTCTTGTAAATTTACGCCGCCCTCCCTCAGTTTTCTTACCTACAATGGCCCTATTATGCTGTAGTAGTTTTACAATTTATCCGCAAGTTCAGGAAGGTCGGTTAATTCAAAATGAAACATGGTTGCACCCTGCAACAAGACAACAATCTAAAACATCTGCAGAAATCAACAAAATAATGGTTTGAAAAGAGAATTTTTTTTACAACAAAGGGGTTTATTTTGCACGTTGATGTGATCGGGCAGCATCATTTCCTGTTTCCTGTTTCAGGGCGAGCGTGGCTCTGTAGGCAAGAGGGGGCTGAAGGGGCAGAAAGGAGAGCAGGGGCCACCCGGGTTAGACCAGCCCTGTCCTGTGGTGCGTGATAAACTCTCTTCATCTTAACACCGTAGAACTTTATCAGGATTCAGTGTGTATCTTCTTCACACACTAATTTCCCTCTGCTGTTCCCTGCCTCTTTATCTTTTGAATTCTGCTCTTTATCTTGTGGGTGTGTGTGTGTGTGTATGAATGAGTGTGTGTGTGATTAGCACTGAGAACGATTGGGAGAGAACGGTTTTCAGTATGCGTGTGTGTTCTTGCTGACAGGGTTCGGCCGGATGTAAAGGCCAGGCAGGGGAAAGCGGGCAGGCCGACGCCGGAGGTCCGTGCCGGCTGGTACTGTACCGCTGCCTGGAGTGTGTTTCCCTCTGAGCATGTAGATACGAGCGCTTAACATTTACCTCCACATGGAAATAAAAAACAAACATGTTGAGAAAGAAGACACACAGCAGCCATTCCACTTATCTTACTAATATTTTAGGAATATAGTGTAGCGTCGACATGATTGGACGGGCAGTTCTCAATGAGAGTGTTCTCGATATCTTGCCTCAACTTCTGTAGTTCTCCTTAACTGACATTTTGTAGTGATATTTCAGAGAGGGGAAATTGTGTGAAAAGTGATTTGATACCTTTTTATAGCTATCAATTAGCTTCATTTTCAGTTCCTCGTTCAGCTCCTTAAGAGCCCATGGTTAACTGTTTGCACAAGGTTTTAAAAAATCTGATAATTTATTACACTGTATTGTTATTTATAATTTAGTACCATAGTAGCTTGGTAGTCATAGCTATGGAGACTAAAACATCACATTTGGCAGCATTTATTTTTAAAAAATGACAAAAAGGACTCATGTTTCTTTAATAAATAGCAATCGTAATCGAATTCTTTCCGATTTCCTCTTGACTGCATTTCCACTCGTTTCCTTTTTCCTCCTTACCATTTTCCATCATCTATACAGGATACTTAACTGTATTAGCTACACTGAGCCGCTAGTTCATTAGTTACTAATTTTTGTTCAGCATGATATTAAACCTGCATGGATTTCCTTTGAGATATTTACTGTAATAGTTATTCAACCATATTTGTGTTTGTTGTCTTCAGGGTCCAGATGGACTTCCAATTCCAGGCTGCTGGCACAAGGTCAGCACGCGTTTATAACCCGAATGATGTGGTGTGTGTACTGCTAGTCAGAAGTTTAAAAAAAACACACCTCGTGTCAGCCTCAGAAGCTCCTCCCATATTTTCTGACATTCATTTTGTTCACTTTTCTGGCCACAAGCGTCAGAATGGTGCAGAATCGTGATTGGCTCTTCACATTTCTGGGAAAACTTCCATAAAACAGTTATCGTAAGAGCAGTAAATTTTTTTACTACTGTGAAGTGCAAGGTAACGATATCACCGCTATAATAAGACTGCATTTGCATGCCAGTCTGTTGTGAATAGATATTTTTTTTGTTTTATTAAAGGCTGTAATGATGTCTTCTGAATAGAAAATTTCAATTGCCTGTGCCTCTATAGCTTATAATAAAAATTCCTGATTTCACTAGGAAAACCTTTTCATCACAAATCAGTTTTTCTGAAAATATTCATTAGTCATGTCACTGCGTACTAATTTAAATTCTTTTTATTTTTATATTATATTATATTTTATTCTCGATTGAAAAAGATCGAAAAGCATTTGAATAGGATTTGAGATCCAGTTCGAATCCTGAGGATGCCACAGTAAAGTCGCCCATGCTCTCTGAGTGGGAGGGGCTTACTCTATCTCCCCTGTCAATCACAGCGACACTGGCCAATCGTGGCCGTCTGCGGGCTCATGTATGCAGAACATACTCTAAGTGTCTTAGAACCTGTGTCCACCAAATGTGGGGTTTTTTGTGCTGGTAGTATTTATTTTCTATACAAATCATATGAAGTTCAAAAATGACCTTCGAGTTCAGGTCGTTTTAGCTAAACTTTTTAAAGTAACTATAGACTTGATGTTCAGGACAAAGGAATGTGGAAGTGCTAGATGTTTTTTGTAACCTAGCAACAATAAGCGCTTGAAAGAAGCGCTGGCGAGCTGGCGAGTGGCGAGCGAGTGGCGCTGGCGAGTGGCGAGCTGGCTGGTGGGTGGGAACTGGGAGGTGAGAAAATTGGGAAAATGAGATGAAAACTTCTGACTATTGCTGTCTGTGTGTGAATGACTGCATGGACTGTTTTAATTTATATTTGATGAATTAATTGCTGTGTAATGTCTCTAATCTCTAATATTTGCGTTTTTCTTTTGCAGTGATGACTAACATGAAGCATAATCAGGTTTCTGTACATATTCCTACAGTATAAATACAACCTCCTATTTTTATAACAAAAGACTTCGATGATTATTCATCAGTCAAAGAATTACCAACGGTATTTTTATACACATATGTTTATTTTTCAAAGTAAATGTTCTGGACCAAACTAGGAGTTTGTATAGCAGGTTTTTTTATACGCATTGGACAAATCGAACGGGGAAGAACGAACGGAGGATTGCTTCCTCGCCTCTGCTGCATGAGCATGTGCATCATCCGACGTCATCAGCGGCTCAATCTGGAGCATTTTATTATGTTTTTTAAAGGACGAAGGGATGCAGAGAATCAAGCGAAAGCGTCTGTCGCAGCCTTGACTACGCAGTTGGAGGAGTGAAATAATCAATCCGTCATACAGGAGCGTCTTCGTGATGAACTGAAGCCTGGCGAAGTGCCCTTGCTCTGTAGGGCACATGGGAACGTAGTGGCTCTCGTGATGGACACTGTTGTCCAGCGAGGATGTTTTGACACTAGCTCTTCACTAGCTGATGGATGGGAAAAGCTGATTTTTAGCTTCATAAATGCTAACAGTTGCGTGTCGAGAGTGTCTGATATGGAAATGATATCGAAGAGCTAACTGATATCTAACTTTGAGTACCATTTCTTGATTTGCTGTCATTAGTAGTATATGCATTTTTTTTTTTTGCTTTTATTCAGCATCTGCAAGACGTGAACTGGTGTTTGGTTGCTTGGATGGTTCATCATTTTTGGTAGCTGATGATGTTTTGTAATTAAGGAAGATGAGTGTGTTACTGTATTTTTTATTATTATTAATATTATATGTACACTACTACTAAATTGTATAATATTTTGTTAACATACTGCCATATTGGTTGATCATATTGTTGGGATTCTTCATATTACAATGACGACCTGTGATTGCGTTTAACATCACATTCAGTTTCTGTATCTATGTATTAATTTATGCTATATATTGATATATATAAGGTATATTATGGTATAAATGCTAGGGATGCAGCGATATGTTTTTTTTTTTCAGACTGACTCTTTTGGTACTCATTGATATGGATAATGATACAGAAATGAGTACCCTACTTTCTATTACGCAGACATGTTATGTTATTTTATTTAGCTCTATTTATGTTTCCCTGGTTTAAAATGCAACCATGAAACGTGTACACGTGTGTAGGCTACTAGGCTCGTAAGTATCAAAATCGCTCGTTCTCGATGACCGATAGCGGCTGATCGTCAAGAAGCGCATACTAGGTAAGAGTGTTTATTTTCACTCACCTAGCATCCTCTGTAGACATTTTTCTCACCTAGCTAGTGTCAGGTATTGAATTTTACATTTAAAATGTTTTACTTGTATTGTAGGAAAATGCTGTAGTTCCTCCTTTTGATATTTTCACAATTTGCTCGACTTTAGTTGTCATGATTAATCATTTCAGATCGCAGCCGTTTCACGTTGCTGGTTCATTATCGTGACAGCATATGCTGCCTTCAGTTCCTCCTCATAAGTTTGTGCGTATGACTTCAGAGCTGGTGATTAAGACGTAGTGTGGGTTTAAGTGGTTTTCGTCAGAAAAAAGATGGCAAAAAAAAAAATTTGTTTTTTTTTTTTTTTTGCATCATCGATGACAAAGAAGTTTCTTTTACCTTACTGAAAGAAAATCCTGAACAGTTAAAGGTGCAGTCATCGATTCTGGAGATATTTTAACTCAACAGCCAAACAAATACACACCTCCCTTCAGTGCTCCTTCACTTCAGAAGCCCCGCCCCAAATTCATGGCCACACATGAATTTCTCAACTGGAATACGCCCCCTCTTTCCGATTGGCTGGAATACGCCCCCACTTTCCGATTGGCTGGAATACGCCCCCACTTTCCGATTGGATGGAATACACCCCCTCTTTTCGATTGGCTGGAATACGCCCCCACTTTCTGATTGGATGGAATACACCCCCTCATTCCGATTGGCTGAAATACGCCCCCACTTTCCGTTTGGCTGGAATATGCCCCCTCTTTCCGATTGGATGGAATACGCCCCCTCTTTCCGATTGGCTGGAATACGCCCCCTCTTTCCGATTGGCTGGAATACGCCCCAGATTGAGTCAGGGCTGTGTACGAACACCAGCTATCAGACCATGAGGAGATATTTGATGAATTTGACAAAAAGTGTACTGGATAAAAATTGATGCCTGCACCTTTAAAGCGCCTAATTGTTATTTAAATCTTAACATCTGCAATAGACGTCACGGTCATATTGGGGGTTGCCATGACATTCGCTTATTGACACCCCCGATTCATAAAGTCAGGGCTCATAGAACAAAGTCCTAAATGGTAATCATGACTTTGTTGTGCCATGCACGTGTGTTCATTTCTAACTACGATATTTCCGACAACACACGAAGGCAGCGCTACACTAAGCTTACGTCACATTGCATGGTTTGTTTGTATTTTTATGAGTACACATAAACGAGTATGATATCGGACCTGATGAAGAGTCTGCTACTAGTATCAGTATCGATGCATCCCTACTAAAATGTGTTTTAAAATACAAATAGTTTGTCACAAGAAGACTAAAGTGAGGACCGTTTGGTTTTCATTCATGGAAGGTTATAGATGTTATACATAGATGTAGACGTTTAGCATGACTCAATGCCCATTCATTTACAGAAACGAACATTTATGTTTATTTGCTATACAAGTTAATCCAAGCAGTT
This sequence comes from Parauchenoglanis ngamensis, assembly GCA_030014255.1. Lineage (NCBI taxonomy): Eukaryota > Metazoa > Chordata > Actinopteri > Siluriformes > Auchenoglanididae > Parauchenoglanis > Parauchenoglanis ngamensis. Next base: position 3,305,502 of record JAQMYM010000002.1, read on the forward strand.
TTAAACAGAGGAGTATTAACTAATATTCTCACTTCGTATGAAACAAATTCTGCCTCTTTCCTTGACTTTAAAACAATTAGTGTTAGTAAATCCTTTTGCTTTTCTGCCAATTTACTGATCTTCATATTGACATTAATATACAGGGTGGGCAAAAGTAGGTTTACAGTTAAAGACATGCAGGTTAAGATTATTACAATAAAAAATTTGAAAATTAAAAGACGACAACCAATAAATAATACAATAATTAATAAATAAATAATACAAGAATAAACTGTTTTGCGTACTTACAACTGTATACCTACTTTTGCCCAACCCTGTATATTTACACACACACACACGTGCATTACCTCTATAGATATGAAAGAGATTTTACTCCATTTCACACGGTTGCTGCCTTAAACAAATGTATACAAAGCCATTTAATTAGTTGTGAATAAATCACAAGCCATTATGAAGCAGTCTGTTACATCCCACTTACTGTGAATTCTTGCGTGTGTTTTTTCCCCTCAGCTTTAAGAACTGAATTTATTTTGTATGGTATTACTTTGAAACAGTGTTGCTGCTGAACCAGTATTTGTATTTATCGATTTTTCGATTTTGGAGAAGGGAACGCTCGCTCAGCAGCTGCCTGCCACCAGCGACGTGCCGAGTTTGACTTCTCATGACTTGTGTTTTATAAAATAAATGTAAAGGTTGTTTAAAAATATGCATAACTTTGTCGACTGGTCTTTATAGAACGATGGTGTAGAGACGGAAGGTTTCGTACAGGAATTATTTCAGTATCTTGAAATCTGTTTGTTTTTTCCTCATAGCAAAAATGGTGTTGTTATTGTACTCTTAATACAGAGATGTGGCCATGAAACACTACGAACCTGTTCATATATTTCCAAATAAACTATTTTCACTTTACCTGACTCTCAGTGTGTTAAGCAGAAAATTCCAGACTGCTGTGAACGCGACCTGGTTGTACACTCGCACGGATAAAGGATTTTAGCCAACTGCGACTCGTTAACCGATTAAAGCTGCAGTATGCAACTTCTTTTTTTAAGCATAATTGTTAAAGTTGCGAGAGAACGGAAAACCGTATTAACCTTGGTGTTGTTGGAAAATGGAAAGGACATAACGAGATGCTCAAACACTGTTGTGTTCTCCTTCAAATGCAAATCCTGCATATGTAAAAAGTGGCAGTAAAATGAACCAATTCCAAAATCCAACAGCCATGCATTAATATTTACACCCCCAAAACTGGCATACACCAGCGCATGCTCAAGCCCAGGCAATATTTCCATGTTATTAAAAGTCTCACAAGATATGAAGTCATGAAGGTTTAAATGCACAAGCTTAGGCACTACTGAAATTATTTTTATTTATATTACCTTTGATTCTCAGTCACCAGACTTCGCTCTGTGTTAGAAAACTACCGTGAACTCGATGATTATCAATAGAACATTTGATATAGGACGAGAGAACGGTAAATAAATGAATGAGGCAGTGTGACTCTCGTTACTTGACTTCAAATTTTATTTGAGGCATTGGACTGAAACTGAACAGCTGCATGGCAGGGAAATCTTTATACAGAACAAAATGTTAAATGTGTGTGCGTGTGTGTGCGCGAGATAAAGAGAACTGGAATGCAAAAAAAAGGCCATTTCACTAGTGATTACTAAAAGGAAAATAATAATACTTAAACTCCATCACTACAAAGGCAATCAGTGTGATGAATATATCACAGAGCAGAAATTGAACTACAAAATGTTTTTTTTATTCACAGATTATCTAGAAATAAATACAAACTGTGAGAAAATGGGTGGTGTTTATAAAAAAATAAAATAAAATAAGATTAAAAAAAACCAGTGCAGTACTTCAAGCATGTAACACGTAAATACATCCTGTGTATTAATGCTATTGCTTATGTACAGAGGAACCGGGACACAAACAGCTCAATCTCATGCTACGCTCATGATCAGCAGACACAAACGCTGGAATGCTGCAAACCTGTTTTATCAGCACGGCCAGCACGCTAAACAGCACGAGGGATTCCGGCGCTGGTGTGACCGAGACGCGACGCGGCGACGGCAAAACGGCGTCTGTACCAAGAGTGTCTAAAAGCATGACGGTTTCACGGGTTCCATCGAACATTGAAAAACACAACCTGAAAAAAATTGACATCACTTGTACATGCACATACACGTTCTCAGCGCAGGATAACATTTGTCAGTGTTTGTTAATTAACGTAACCCTTCAGGTCATAATTATTAGCCCCTATAAGGAACGGGACATTTTCCTTCATTTACGTTCTATTTTAACATCACTTTTCAAACTTCACACATCAAAACATTCATCAATGTAAAAACCTCCAACTGCTAGATTTTTTTATTATTACAAAAAATAAATAAATAAATAAATAAAAATAATAAAAAAAATATATATATATATATATATATATATATATTGCTGTATGACAACTTTAGTGAAAACTGGGGTGGTTAAAATTATTAGCCCCATGTGAATTTGTTAAGACATTGGACTAGTGATCGGAAGGTCGTGAGTTCAAATCCCAGCACCGCCACGCCCTTGAGCAAGGCCCTTAACCTTCACTGCTCACTTGTATAGGGGGCTAATAATTATGAGCTTGACTGGTTTCACATGTGTGTCACACAATACATACAGCTGACTGTAGTATGATTTTTAACCTTTGCTAAAAGCACTTGTTTGACAGAGTGTGGCCATCTTGTTAGTCAGTCACATGACCATAACGTGCTAGGAGCTTCTTTTCCCACACGGTACGACGGAATCTTTACCAATACGTCGATTCGGATGGGACATCCTGCATATTACCTGGGGTTACAGGAAGTTGAATGTGGCGCAGTCTTTTACGTATCTGTAAAGACACGTTCCAGCGTTCGCGCTCGGACAAACACGGCCACCCTGAGCGAGATCGTACCTGTACGGCTAGTCTCGGAATGTGATACATGATTTCTGTGTGAGTAGCGATTAGAGGCGAGGTACAAAACAGGTCAACTGTCTAATAATTCTTTGCTGGAGAATCAACAGAATTACGTCACTAATCTAAACAACATAAAAACATTGCACAAAGAAAAAAACGCTACATATGAAGTCATTTCACGACCGTGACTGTCCGGGCCTCCATATTGAAGCGGACTTGGAATTCCGCGATCAGATTTGAATGACATTGCACACTTTCCCTGTCTGGGGTGGGGTTTATCCGCGTTCCGAGTACAGCATGGCTTCATGACGACTGTGAAACCGTGACAACATAAGAACCCTAGACTGCATAGATATAAATACAGACGTGCATGCTGGGGAAAACAATGTCGGTGCTATTTACAAACGATCCCTCGTAATACTGGAAGACGTGCTGTTAAAGCAGGTTTCGTGCGCACCGGTGTGATACCCTGTTTAATGCGTTCTGTCTGGAGCACAAGAAAATGTTTTACATTCAGAAAAAAGCAGAAGCATTTCTAAGTGATGACGCTGTAGTCTACGATTTCACGTCTTTCGTTATCATGTGACTACACAATCTCAACCACAGTAAGCTGAAACTGAGACTTAATTCGGGTTAGATATTGCCGACATGTCTGACTAAAATTCGAGAGAAATTTGGCACCGAAGAAAGATACGGTTTCACAAAGGTCTGGCTGTATGACTTGGCGTGTGTGAAGATTTTTGCGGAGTGTGTGAGTGACCTGAGCGGAGGAAAGAAGGAAAAAATAACCGGAGGCCGATGTCAGAAGCCGGATGGAGTGAGAATGTTCATGTCACGGTGTTTGAGTTTGTGCACAGACGCCTTTTTTCCCTCCGCTCCGGTCACCTCCAGCTTGGGAGACTCGATGTTGGCGGGGTCTTCGACCGCCAGGTTCACTTGGGTCTTGATGCCATCCAGGGTGGTGGACTTCTGGAGCCCGAAGTATGACTGCAGACTGAAACCTCCTGTGAGCAAACAAGCAGAGAAGAGATGATCTGAGGGTTAGGAAAGAAAAAAAAAAAAGAAAGACAACCTGACACCAAAGACATCAACATGCCTGCCGTTCGTCCATCTGTATTTGTCTGTCAAATAAACTCAAGTTAAATTCGGAGCACACGCGGCGCTTTCTCACCCGAGGTGCTGGAATCAGACCCGGGGTCGGTGGGGGATTTCTGCACGGTGGGACGCGTCTCGAAGAGGCTCCATCGGTCCAGCCCGCGTCCTCCTCCTTCGTTCCCACCCATAGAGACGCCTGGTGTGATCGCTGCTGGAGTCGGATGTGGTGAAGGCCAGGCTAAAGGAGATCCTGTTTATAAAACAAAGCACAGACGTCGATCCTCTTCATCACCCATGTAAAAATAACCTCTAGGACTTGTAGCTTAATTTTATAATTATTTTTAGGTTTGAGGGTAAATAATCCGGGCTGAAACGCACACCTGAGACGGAGCTGGGTCGGATACGGGCGATGAGGTGAACGGTGCTGATGTTGAAAGCCTGTCCTCAAAGTCCCCCATAAACATTTTCAACTTCTGAAAAACAAACAGAAGAAAATCGTGTTTATTAAAAACAAGTTTAAAAAATTTGCACTTTCACAGGAGGTCTTGCAGGTAAATTACAGCAAACTGAAATTATCCTCGATGGTTTGAATGTGTGTAAGCTTTCATGTTCAATTTTATAACAATCAGCTGTAAAAAAAAAAATAAAAAAATGTTCCTAATAACGAGCAGCTTTTTTCCCCCCAACAACGAGAAACCTTTCCTGACAAGACGTTATGACGCCTAATAACGAGACGTTATAACTCTCAATAACGACATGTTTCCGTTACACGACGAATATCGCGGATGCAGACAGGAATCATCTGAAAATAATACGGTTTGTCTTTTGGATGTTCCAGTTTCCACCATGAAGAATTGCTGGTTAATGTTATTTTGTCAATGTTATTAAAAAACATTATTATAATACCCACGTTAGCAACTACGTAAACAAGGCCGCTCGTGAAGCTAACTTACATGCTACTCAGCTGATAAACTGCCAAAGGAGTAAAATCCATAATTACCTTTTAAACAGTAGATTTCTGTCATTATCCGCCTTAATCCAGTCTTTTATTCTGTCCATAATTGTAAATATTACCGGGTCTTATTGATCGACTAACTCCTCTGGTTATGCAACTAAATAATTTGTCTGATTGCTTTCCAGCTCAAAGCGCAAACTGGCTGAAACTGGTTTACTTCCGGCTGGAGCGCTCTCACGTGCCTTCAAAATTAAAGTCCGGGTGCAACACAAACGGTGACGTCATTCCCAATCCGTAATTCAAAATCATTAAAACACCTCAATTGTTCCACACGTCACATTATCTTTATGCTGATATTTATTTAATTCATGTTTTCATGTTTGACGTTTAAGACTATAAGATGTAAATTTTAGTTTGGTTTGGCTTACACAAAACATTTACACACAACTTCACTAAAAGATGGATAAATTAGGCCCACTGCCTGTAACACTCCACATGTCTGTCTTTGCGATGTAAAGTTTCAATTCTAGAAATAGTTTAAGTAGCTGAAACCATTATTGCACTCTCTGTGGACTGTCAGTGAGTGTGCGTTGGCATGGCAACACATCTATCCTCCTCTCCTATCCAGCTGTGGCTTCTTTGTGGTATTTTATGGTAATGGGGTTTCATCAAATGCTGTTTAAGCCGACTGCACCCCAGACCTCCTCACATGATATCAGTGCCTAATCTCACTAATGCTCTTGAAGCTGAATGAACACAAATCTGCGCAGTCATGCTCCAAAGCAGATGCCATTTCCTGCATTCTGGTGTATTTTTAACAGGTTGTTAAACACCTAATTTTACCTACAAAAGTCACTTAA
>JAQMYM010000002.1:3329093-3366422 GCA_030014255.1 Parauchenoglanis ngamensis
TTTTTGGATTTAGCGCATTAAAATTATCCTAGATCAGCTATAAAAAGTTAGACCTTTTTTTCACTGTTGACCAGTGTTATCTATCCATTGAGGGTTGCGGCAAAGCTGGAGCCAATCCCAGCTGACTTCGGGTGAGAGGTGGTGTATACCCTAGGCAGGTCACCAATCTATTGAAGCGCTAACACAGAGGTCAACAACCATTCACATGCACACCTATGGGCAATTTAGAATAGTCAGTTAACCTAATATGCATGTTTTTGGACTGTGGGAGAAAACTAGAGCACCGGGAACAAACCCATGCAGGAGAATATGTGGAGAACATGCAATCTCCTCACAGAAAGGCCAGCAGGTTCGAACCCAGAATGTTCTTGCTGTGAGGCGACAGTGCTACGCACTGCACCACTGGGCCACCCAAGCTACATTTATTTTTTTGTCTTACTAACTTGAGAAAAAAATAGAAGCTAGTGATGGAATGACCATTTATAGCTGCTATAATGTAAGTAACTGGAGGAAATAACTCGTTACATATGGATGGTCCACAACATTAATTGAAAGTATGAGTGGATAAAAATGTATGGCATGCTTTAATAAATAAAAATTATAATTGTTATGAGTAAGAGGAATAGACTTCAGGTTGTGCTGTAATAGGAAAATAATCAAAGTGTTAATAGCAACTCTGCTTTGCATCACGTCATCCATATGTTGATTATTTTCCTATTACCGCATGCTTCTGAGTGTGAGTGATTATGGGAAGAGAGGGTAGAAAATGCAGTAAGTACAAGGAAGTGGTCAAAATAATAACGTTGCAGTGTCCAGAATTCCATTCCTCACTCATAACTGAATAGCTTTCACTGTAGTTACTGAATAATTCATAGTAGTTACTGAATAATAGAGTTTAAGCCCGAGATCACAGACAACAATGCTGACAGAAAGTCTCATATTTGCGATGCTTGTGATGTCCTGTGAGATACTATTCTACTTAGAAACAGAGGACACCTGTCTACATCAGGCTCTCTGAAGCCTCTCTGGTCTCACTCCACACGCTCGTTTCTCGCCTACTGTCAACCGCTGAATAAATAGCTTTGACACCTCTCTCCTGATGGCCTACATGGGCTTGCCAATGGATTCCTCCATCATGACCTCATCGTAGACTGGACTGGACACTTGTGTATCTTTATCACGTTATGAAATTCTCACCGTGCTATTTACACCCTCCAGAAGCTGGATTGTATGTCAGATATGAGTAGGGGAGACATGAGAGATAAAGAGAGTGCAAGAGAGACACAGAGATATGGCTGGAAGGCTGGGACAAAAGTTTGTGCCCCCTAACCCTAGGACTGGATTAGAATTCATGCCCCTGAAAAAACAAACATAAGTGCTTCTACACATGTCAGTGATGTCTCTTTGGAAAGATTGGAAAGATTCAGACGATTTCCTACCCCACATACAGATACATAAGCAGACTCTTGGTCAGTGTCTCAAGCCTGTCTAATATTCTCCTTCTTGCCACATTGCAGCATACTGGCACAAGGGACACAATGACTTGCACTTGACTCATTTTTGAAAAACCAGCAAATTCGCAGAGCCTCCACCCCTGGCTGCCATTTCCTTCTGTGACTGAATGCTGTGGTTTGGAAGGATTAAGCCGGAGCGTGCATGCCTGGTTTTGTGGAATGACTCTCCCATGACCTAGTGAACATCAAGCTGATGAAGAGCTTTTACTAATGAGCCTGCTACAGATGATCTCTCGTGAAGTTGGATATGAAGGAATATGGACACTGAAAATAGGAAACATTTAAGCTTCATGTGTTAAGCACGTTAAACCGAAATCAAGAGTTAAAGGAGGAGTGAATGTCCACTTTGATATCAATTCCAGTAATTAAATACCACCACGAGAATGCTACGAATAGTCCATGTGGCATTCTGTACCACTTTCACCTACTTTTCCCTTTTTTACTTTTTTAGTTTCGGTCTGTATCGTATTATATTACAGTGTGCAGGGTGTGTGGGCTTGGAGATCACCTCTGTCTCATCCTGGCCTCTTTTATACATGATCCTTTGTTTCTTTTGGGTGGTATTACTGGACTAGGACAACGTGGGAGCACTGCTTCAGTTCAGAGGAATGCAAGAGGGGAATTTTGCCGGTACCAGTGATGTCATTGATGGGTTCCTCTTGAAGCACTGGGAAAAGCTAATGAAAGCCCGGGAAGTAATGAGAAGGTTGGACATCAAAGCTTAATAACATAGGAAACGTTAAGGCTTTAAAAAAAAGAAAGAAAAAAGAAAGCAAAGAAAAAAATTAAAATCTGTGGAAGAAAGTAAACTTTGGCGAGTAAAGGAAATCTTATTATTAGCAAAAAATGGTTTTGATTTTCTTAGCTTTTCTGGTTTTCTCTTGTTAGTTGTAGATGGATTGACGTGTTACATCAGATATTTTTCACAAATGTCTGAGGAAGGGATAGGTAAGGGCAAGTAAAATCTTTTATTAACAGTTGAAAGAAAAGGTCAATCAATAGGGCGAACAGAGCAATATATCGAATACGGGAACATGGGAAATCTAAAACACAGGCAGGAAATACAACCGGCAATATCACTCAGGATTGCATAAACATTAATGAATGTGCTGTTTAAATAAACTGAGTAATAATGAGGGTACAGGAAAAAGGTGTGGTTGAATGCAGGTGTGTTTGAGAGAAGTCAAATTTCAGGCTGGATCCTGAGTTTTAGAGGGCGGTGACTCATGGATCAGCAGTGACAGTCACAATACAGAATCTAATACCAAATCCATTTACATCATTAGGATGTTTGGCGAATGCTTTGTCTTCAATGGTTTAGAGGAAACTTGAAACAGTTTGGAGAGTCCTTTGCTCCATATCAGGAGGTTATCAGCAGGTATCACCACCCACAGCCTTGCTGATACGAGCCAGATTTTTTTGTTACTCCAAAAATACCCGCCCTGATATACAAGTATTTCTTGACTTCCTTCATCTGAATTGGGATTTCATTTGCATATTTAGCTGAGATTGTATTTCCTTCAGATGTGGTCCAAAAACAAACAAACAACAAAATCCTATCCTGCGTGTTTAAACGTCTGTGTATATATTCATCAGATATATGAATAAACGTCTGTCTAAACACAATCACTGACTCATAAGCCATACTCATTTTATGTATTGTCTAGCCACAATGAAACCCAGACTGCACTGCCAGATCAGTAATAAAATAAGTAGTTTCTGTTTCTTCAGCACATTTGAGTGTGATTTATGGCCTTACACGGCAACAACATGAAAAACATTCGTTGTAGCCTCTCACCTGGACCCCTTGTAAAGCTTGTAAAATCCTGAGCAGAGGGGGGTCATTATAGAGTCATTTCCCTCTGAGCGCTGAGTAAGAGTGACTCAGAGGACCGGGGCTTTGTGTCTCAGCGTGTAAGCCGCTGTTTGCTGAGTCTTTCTCCTCTGACTGATGGATGACTGGGCTTACATACAACAAAGGTAGACATTTTGTAGAGGTACAATAGCAGTAGCGCTTCAGCATGATAGCAGTAAAGGGTTCAATGACAAAGCAAACAGTGCAAAACCTAATACAGCAAGGGAAAGGGATGTATGACACATCAACGTGGAATTCATCTGAAATGCATTGGGGATGTTTCTAATAATAAAATTACTATGCAAAGCAGTTGCATCAGCAATACGGACTAAAGGGACTGTTTCCTGCTTTGTGTTTGCTGTCCTGAGTATTGTTTGGATGGGATTAGATTTCCAGACATATCTCTGTTTAGAGTTAATAGCAGTAATTACCACTGATTTGAACAAGATCTGTAGAAATTATGGGAGATGGGAGTGTCTTAATGATACATGCACCATCATCACACCAAAAGTCAAACTAGGTACCTTTAATAAAGTAACTACTTGTATGTACTTATATTAACCTTTAATAAAGTAACTGCTTGTTTGTGCGGCTTGATCATTAACAGGTACGTAATGTTTGTAGACTGTAAATGTGCTAGGAATTTAATATCTTACCTAAAGCCCTCTGAAATGTCACTTCCTTTCAATTCCCTTCAAATGTTCACTCCATTTTATTGTTCTATGCTATAAACACATATCTATTGGAGAAAATACACGATATGGCCAAAAGTATGTTAACACCTGACCATCACACCCATATGTGGGTGATCTCCAAACTGCTGAAAGAGGCCCAAACCTGTTCCAGCATGACAATGCCCCTGTGCACAAACCAGCTTCAGGAAGACATGGATTTCCAAGATTGGCGTGGAAGACCTTAGGTGTCCTGCACAGAGCCCTGACCTCAACCCTACTGAACACCTTCAGGATGAATTGGGAAGTCCCAGGCCTCCTCGACATCCCAACATCAATACCTGACCTCAATGGTCTTGTAGCTGAATGAACACAAATCCTCGCAGCCACACTCCAACGTCCAGTGGAAAACCTTCAAAGAAGAGTGGAGCTTATTATAATAGCAAACCCAGAATAAATCTGGAATGGGATGTTCAACAAGCATGTATAGATGTGATGGCCAGGTGTCCACAAACCTTTGGCCATATAGTACAGAAAACATTGTCTCTATATTGACTATCTATAATATATTCACTCCTTTCTCCTAGGAAATGATGGATATTCTCAGAATGCCAATTATACAATTATAGTAACGATTAATCCACCCCCTCCTGTGCGAAACTAATCCAGTCTGATTCGTTAGAAATTTGTGAGCAATAAAACACTTATGGCACACAGGGAAATGTGAACGGTGACTTACTGTTACCACCCAAAAGTTGATTATCTGGTGGTGTTAGGTGTTGTATTCCACCTGCACAAGCAGAGTTCCTACAATTACAATGATTATTTAAGAATGACATGACTTTTTTCCCCCCATTTGTAGCTACATTTAAAAGTTATTTCCCACTATCTCTTACATTAGAACAGCTATAAATAGTTGTTTCCTTATCAGCTTCTCCTGTTTCTTTCTATGAAAGGAAAATGCTGCTTGTCATGTTGGGTATTCCTATACCACATCAATTTTCCAATGATTACCATTCTTATTTAAGAATGAAATGACATACTTTTTCCATTTATAGTTACATTTAATGTTGTGGAACTTCCAAAAACAGTTATTTCCTGCTATCACTTACATTAGAACAGCTATAAATAGTTGTTCTCTTTCACTTCTTTTTCTTTCTAAGAGAAGAAAATGCTTCCTTCCCAGCTAACAATTTCTGCATCCCAGAACATTCCGGGAATGTTATTTTTTGGTTACAGGAGCATTCTATGAAGGTTTGCTCGCTTGTCCTATGGTTAGCCAGGAAAGTCACGTAAATATAATGTTAGTTTTTGGTTGCATAGAACGTTCTCCTAACGTTTGGAATGTGGGAACATTTAGAGAATCTTCAGAGAACGTTCTTGTTTAGTTGTATTAATATTCCTCTAACATTAACCTGGAGAGAAGGCTCTCTAAACATTAACAGAAGGTTTTTGTAAAACTAACCATAGGAGAACCATAAGACAACGTTAGTTGAACGTTCTTTGTTTGCTTGGTTGTCGTGTTACCAAGAAGACTTTCTCATGGAGGAAAACCTACTTCTATCACAAAGAGCTGACACTCGAGACTCCTTCCACAAGATTGCGTCTTAGATTGTGTGAAGCATTAGCTTTTGTGAATGAGCTGTTACTATAGAAACGATAACATATTCTATGTAAACCTGCAATGTAATATAAATCTTTGTACCAATCAGGTTCATGAATTCAACAGCACTGTGTGTTATGATGATATCTAATGCTTTATGAGCTCAGACATGAGGATAAAAACTGTTCCTCACTCTTTGCATTGCTCATAAACCATCCGTGCAACTGATCCAGCTGGCCATGAGATAAAGATCTTGTTCGTGTTCCTAAATCATAAAGCTATAAAAAGAAAACAGGATGAACAAACACAGAGATGTTTGTGCAGCTGCTCATTAAATATAGTCATGGCTTTGCAGGTGGAGTGGAGTGTAGTGTTCTTTAAAACAACACTAATATGCAAAGTTCACTCACTCACACACGGTGCTTATGAATGATATGACCAGCAGTCGGAGGGAGTGTCAGGCTTTAATGCCTCTCTTAAGATCCATTCTTCTGCATTCCAACTGTAGGCTGGGCGGATATTATGGGCCGGTCATCGAAACTCAAAGCGGCCTGTATCAAAGGCAAATCTTTTTACGATATACTCTCACTTAAGAATGCTTTTGTTTACTTTGATTAGTTGTAGTTGTACAGAAAAGCAGAAAAGGACATCCATAACATTCAACAATACAAAAATAAATCAATGTAAAAAAATATGCTGTATTTATGATGAAATATACTGTATAGTATATAATATACTGATTATTTACAGTACATGCATTTTACATTACACAGATTATTACTGCTTCTTGAACAGTACATGTGGATCTTGACAAGCTGTCATAAATATTTCACACACACACGGAGTTTTTAGTATCTTCAGCAAGTTGGGCAATAATTGAATAGTCTCATCAGATTATTGTTTTATGTAGTACAGTTTAACTCTCACATATCATGTAAAAACAAGCATTAGCTTTGTTGCATACACTATGTTATATTATTATATTACAGCTTATATTTATAAAGGGCCATATTCAGAATTGAGTCTCGCATCCGTAACGAGGATTTAATCCAGACATTGCACACGTTGGTATTCAGACGTAACTATGGGCGTAAGCAGCAATACGGGAAAGTTGCGTGGGAGTTGCGTGCACGGTATGGAGTGCACCAAAATCAAAGGTATGTGTCAGCTACGTGCGACTCTGACCCTGAACTTAAGCCCACATTTCTTGTGCAATATCATCTCAAACGAGGCCGTAGTATTAAGTCCATCGAAAGTCTATGGCACGCCAACTGAGGCCATTACATCATAAACATGAAACTATAAATTAATTAATAGCATCATCCCGTTACATCCATGGAAAAAAATTCCACACAGAGGAAAGCATCTCAACCAGAAAACATTACTTGTCTAGAGGACCAAATTTTTTATATGAAATTTTTACTTGCAGGAGAGTGCATAGGATTAACAAAAACATCAACATTATTTTAATATATTATTTTCTAAGATGCTGAAAAAATCTGCTCGGCAAATCAATTTAAGCATGTGTGTAAACCAACTCTGAACATGAGGAACTTTCGCTGTGTAAATACCGAGTTAACTTTTGGCGAGTACTGCCCTTTGTTCTCAACACTGCCAACAACTCTAATAAATTTTCTTTGCATGTTTCATTGTTGGATCAACATAACAAGCCCAGCATGAAGCCGATAATAAGGGCGAGTCAGCTTCCATTAGACACATTTTTCTTTTCTAGAGCAACATAAATGAAAGCGACAAGATTTTATCAGTAGGCGCTCTACTCTGGTCTGGTTAGCAAAGCTGTCAAGAAGTAAGGCATGCACTCATTCAAGTTGTTTCCAGTACACACACACTTCTCCTTAACACAGCAAATTCTCAAGCAGAGAAATGTTACTTCCAGGTTACCTATCCAGTGAAAATTATACATTTGAAGAATAGGTTTGGGGCGCCTAAACTTCAGCAAGTAAAAACATAACATTGAAGGCCCAAATAAGGAGCAAAATAAATGCAAGCTTTAGTATTCTTGAGTTTGTTTGTGCTCTGCTGACAAAATGGACTGGCATTTCAGCATTGCATTAACAGCCCTGCCATCCATCAATCTTCAAGGAAAACAGAGGGAGGAGGGGTATTAATGGAGTGAGAGAAAGGGAAAAAGAAAAGAGACAGTGGAGACAGTGACATTTCGCCTAATGACTGTATTACTGGCACATAATCAGTCTAATAATGCTTTTCCAAAAAGCTGAGACAACATAGTTTATGGCTTTCTGACAAGATGAATTTGGATCATAAACACTTTTCTTGTTTTTACAATAAGTAAGTGTGTGTGTGTATGTGTATGTGTGTGTGTGTGTATGTGTGTGTATTAGTTCACAGAATGACCGCTAAAGGAAACAGGCCTTGAGTGGCGCAAAACTGGTTTCAGCTTGCGCTGAGTAACTTACTCTCCCCTAACATCTGGTAAAGAAATTAGGAAACTCCTTCCTGAACCACTACATATTTTTATTCTGATAAGCCACTTTTACGGCTGTTTGTTTGTACCGTCACTATGAAAAATGGAAAGTTACCACATGCCATAAAAACACAGTGCTGCTCCTGGCTGCTCTCCAAGCCTGAGCTTGTCTCCTGGAGGTCCTGGAGAAGTCATGTGACCTCACAAGGTGGGGCAGAAGTGTGTAACCCATAGCTTCTGGCCACATTATTTACTGATTGACAAGCAAAGCCTTCCGGTGAGTGATATCCACAAACAATGAAGAGTTGTGAGTAATGTGTGGACGTGTTGGCTTTGCTCAATACGCATTTCATCACAAGCGGAAGCAAACCAAGCCCAGGCCATGCAAATGTAGAACACCTCCACCGACTATTATATTTCCCGGCTGTAGGAGGCAAATTTTGTGGTTTGGTATTACAGGTATTACAGTCAAATTTGCTGTTGTAAAATTACAATAAACCAAAGATCAGATAATTAAACCATATTTCTAGATTGTTTTTATTAACATCAAGCTTAAAATAATATTTGTTTTTTTGGCAAATAATTTTGCTAATTTTAAGCATTCATTACTTAAGAAATAATATCTGCCAATAGAACAAGAGTATTTGAAGCTTGAATATAGTAAAACATGTCTAGAGGTTTTATGATCTTATATTTGTTTTGTTATAATCTTGTAGTAGGAACTATTGCTAGATAAATTTTACTATATTCAAAACTCACTGAGACGTCTTTTTGGGATTGTAAACATAATCATAAATTCAAATATGATTAATAGTTATATATAATAGTATATTTGTAGTCATATGCTGACTTGTTAGTGTCAGAAAGCCTCAAGTAGATTGAAATTCTTAATAAAACTAATTTTAACAGATGTGAAAGAAAGAATGAGACCTAATACCACTTAACTGTTGGTCCATCAAGGCAGTTTGCATTCTAACTAGCAGTGTAATGACTGAACAATGCGGATCGACGCATCAGTTTAAAAGGCAACGATTTAAAAGAATCAGACAACAATCATATAATCGAATATTTCAATTGTTGTGAATTAATTTTTATCAAAAATAAGTGTGCAAAAAAATAGATATATCCAGTACATATCTATTCCATGAATATTTGAGAAAGCAAGTAGGATAGCAAGGTTGCCCATAAACATAATAATTAAATATTTCTGCTCTACCTCATCATCATTAGCAAATTAGCAGTAGCTCTCCCCAAGATTCTGAACAATGCTGGTTACATGTTAATCAAAGTTTATTAAATCAAATCATATCATTTCAGAATCAGTGGTATCGCCAAATACCGAACTGTGATTTGAGAATTGAACTACTATCATATCCTGTGGTAGCCTGAGGTTTACACCTCTAATTAAAACCATGGCTTAAAGTTACATTAAAGTTATGTGAAGGTTTGGACATCGCTAGTTTGTCCATAGTCTTAATACCAGACTTCATGTTGAGACATCTACAGTGTACAGTCTAACTTCTGACAGATCATTTATGAAGATAAATGTTCACATTTTATACATATGATATAAACGCATATGTTATAAAACACATATGATATAAACATGAGAGTTTATGAGGGTAGACAGCAGTTTGTAAAATGAAAACCTTGATTGTTTTTTACTGCTCATAACAATGATGGTTAAATTAGCTTGCTAGATTTAACAGTTAGCGTTTAGCATCCGACTAGTTCGTGTGGTGAGTTATCATGCTAGCTAGCGTAAGGATTCATTGTTTCATTGATGAAAGAGACACTAATTTACCATCAGGAGCTAAAATCAGTGATATGAGGCATTTGTCTTTATCTTTATTTGTGAATCTTTCATGTATTTTCATACTTTTAGTAAATGTAGCAGGTTTTCTACTTTGAACCTGCAAGGAGTTATTTAGGGTTAGTGAGTAAAGCATTTCAGCAGGCCTTCTTTTACCACCTCTGCCAGGAAATTTCAGTCTCGACTAAATTCTGTGAAGCTTCTTTCTCTCTAGCCATTCCTAGTCAATGTGTTACCTCAGATTACCTCGTGCATCACAGGTGTGTACAAAGGTGACTCTGAGTTCATGTGTGACAGGAAACCCAAGGAACATCTTTGAACATAATTTATATAAAATCGTTTAAGCTAAATCAACACATATCTGGATTCCTTCAGTGCTCGTTTCTCTGATGGTGCTACCTGATACTGAACTCAGACGATATAGCATTCTATCGTTTTCTCCTTTGGCTCGAGACGCTTTACATGATTATCCTTTGCCCTTTTGTGATAGACATTCCAAAGGCTTTTTATAACGTGCTATACGCTTGCATCACTGGCACATATCACTTTAATCCAAGAGTGGGAGGAAAGACAAAATGTCTGGAATTATAGTCCTTACAATCCCTTTATTTTAAGTGCAACCATCGCTATGGCTTGACATGTCCCCTAAAGCAGTCAGCAGCTGCCCAGAGTTTCACACTATGGCTAGAGAATGCTACAGCAGTGTACTGTATCTCAGTTGTACAGAGTTTCCTGAACATGAAACAATACTGCCTTTGAAATTCAAAAATTCAATGACAGGGCTTAGAGTAGGATCCTTCTAACAAATGCCGCGTTTCATAGACTCCTTCATGAATGCTACTCGAAGCGCCAGTGCAAACAGAAAAATATGTCCCAAGACGTTTTTTTCTCGCTTGCTGAAAAGTCTTCTCACGTCACAAAAAAAACCATAAATTGTATTCCCACATTGAGTCTAACTTTGAGTTATGATCTAAGACTTGATGCGAAAGAGTTTCTACAAGAACAATTTAACATGATTCAATTCAAATTTATTTATATAGCTCTTTCAACAATGGACATTGTCACAAAGCAGAAATATATCCTAATGCGAAAGCACATAAAAACATGATCGCAAATCTAACAATAGCTTCATGGTTCTTTGTGGGTTCTTCCAGAACAACTTTGGCACACCATGTCTTCATGCAGCTCGCTTTGTGCACAGGAGCATAATCATGCTGGTACAGATTTGGGCCTCAGTTCCAGTGAAGGGAAATTGTAATGCTACAGCATACAAAGACATTCTATACAATTGTTTGCATCCAACTTTGTGCCAATAGTTTGGTGATGAACCACATGTGGGTGTGGTGGTTGGGTGTCCACATACTTTTGGCCATATAGTGTAAGTGTGCATATCACACATTTAAATTTTTTTATTGACCTTGGAATCAAAAATGAGCAGAAATAAGAAATAAGCAAGACTGTCAACAGCACAATTGTATCACCATCTCAATTATAAATCTTTCAGGATCAAAATATCAACCAAATCAGTAAATGCAAATGTCAAGGCAAATTATCTCATGTTGGTGAAAGAAAATAGCAGCTGGAACTCCAAATGGACCCACATTTATTACATAAAGGGTTTTGTTTTGTTTTGTTTTGTCTTGTTTTTTTTTATAGGATTACTACATAAAGTCATAACCTATGCACAACTTTACAAGGTTGGAATCATTTACAGATGTTTTAGTTCCTAATAAAAGCTATATGCTGGGAATTCACAAGTTAACCAGGATCTCATAAAGAGGAGGGGCTGAAGAGAAAATGGTACAAGTTATATAATCACTTGGTCCATATAGACTATGTGTGTTTCAAAAGGCTTACGGTCATTATACTATAATATATAATTTTCTTTTAATGGGACCACCACAGGAAAAAAATCTTTTCCTCAATGTATACAGTATTATGAATCCAATCTTTAAGAAAGCCTAAAGCCTAAAAAAGCCTTTTTTTAAGAAAAACATGCCTCAACCTTTAGCATTAAGCTTGTTACAAATACGATGTCTCAGCCCCTACAGACGCACATGTGGCTGACGACATTATGTATTAGTCGTGAAGAATTAGATGTGAGTTCTTGATAATGTCTGTAAATGGAGCAAAGGGCTTGCCTGGGCACGTGAGGAGCTCCCAGTTGGATACACGGCTCACAGCTAAGGAATGCCATGCAGAATTCCCCCGAGTCTGGATCCAGCTTGTTTCTGCAAAATGCCTCGTTCCAAAACACCTACATGTTATTAGACATTAGACCTAATTATTAGACACAACAAATTTCTTTTTGTATTCACTGTGTTTACGTGACCCTTGTGTTTGCCATGCAGTGCATGATGTTCTCCAGTGGTTAATGGATGAATGGATAAGTTGGATTCTGTTCAGGAACCAAGAAGGAGAAACACATTGTCCTCACTTCCCACTGGATGTGCCTGTAACTGCCAAAATGTATTTTCAAGATTTTTTTTGGTTTTGGACAACCACATCAATCCTTAGAGTCCAAAACCCTTTCATTTGTTCATGCTCTTCCTGCCACACCCAGCATTGTATTACATATTCCACAGTTTTGGCTTTATCAATGACCTCCAACATTTACAGACAATGACCAGTTGCTAATTCATTCCAACAGACCATAATCAATTGATTCACTGCTTATAGTCTTCTTTTCATGTCATAATAAATAGTACAGCTGCTAAAAACTAAAGGAAGTATGGGAGTAAAAGGCCAGGTTGCATTATGATGTTCTAATCCAGACTATTTGAAAGCTAAATGAAATACAGTGCAAGCTAAACTCGAATGAACTCCAAAGCCTCAATGACTATAAACAGCCTCTTACAGCAGCTTGATCATATTTTTCTGCTGTGATCAAAAGTAATAAATATAATCTGTGACTCTTACCCAACACGTTATATTCTTACTGGGAATCTGGCAGGATAGCATGGTGGTGCAATGGGTAGTATTGGTATGCCACAGCTCCAGGGTTTGAACTTAAGCTTGCGTTACTGTCTGTGTGGAGGTTCGCATGTTCTCCCCATGTCTACATGGGTTTCTTCTGGGATAAGGCACAGCCCTTGGGACAAGCTTGTGAAGTCAAGTTTGCACCCCCTCAAAAAAACCTCAAACCCTCTAGCCCCTTCCTTTTTGGAGAACAAAAAGGTCTAATGTGATGGAGTGACTGGTTCCAAGCTGGCCCCCACTGTTGAAATGGTCTAGAACCGCTACTGGGAAAGCCTCAAGTACATCTTCAGCTTCAGAAAACTTGTTATTTAATACAGTAATCTAATACAGTATAAAAGGCTGCAGAGCATCAGAAATCCTTCAGCCCAATTCATCCAATTGCCTTAATCTTGTTTCACAGATCTTTAAAATCAAGGATCCAGTATAAGCATGCTCAAGTTACTTGCCTTTAGAAATTTCTGGATTCTATTAAACCTTTGATCAAGGAACCAAAACTTGACCTATAAGCACTGCCCAATTAAATGCCATTTTCCAACCTTCGTGGCAGCTGAAAGGACGCTATTGTCCAGCAACTAAGCTCATACAGCTCATACACATGAACAGATCTCATAGACTAAACAGATCAAGATATTAACATCAGTGAATTAGCCATTACCATGTTATACACATAAAAACAGAAACTCATGAATGTATGGTGCTCCACAAGGCTCTGTACTTGGTCCATTTCTGATTTCTTTGGTGAAATCATTCATTTGTGTCATTTACTTTCATTACTATGTTTACGGAGCCACTGCCTGGGTTAGTATAGGTTTGAATCCTTTGTTTAATTCATATACTAGGACAGCCTTCATTCACCCTTTAAACATTGTTTAAGTATTTTAACTTAGTATTCAGTTATTTGTTTTAAGGAATATCATTCTGATTGGTGGTGGGGTATGTGGGACCTTACAGGCCACTGGCACAATCCTGAACTGTCTGTGTGGAGTTTTGCATGTTGTCCCTGTGTCTGGATTGGGTATCCTCAAGGTTCTCAAGTTTCACCCCACTGGTTGGTGGATTGGTGACTGTAAATTACCCCATAGTTGTGAATGTGTGTATGGTGTCCTGTGATGGACTGGCTTCCCATACTGAATCAGGATCAATCAAAATGAATCAAGTAGCTATGAAAGTGGTGCGTTTTGACAGTAATAAGAGTTTGAGGAGTTAAAGAATTATGCTGTCCTTCCATGACCTCAAAATATACAGTACTGGTGTAATATATTGCTGGCTGGATTTCCCAGCAGACCTTTCAATAGGTCCTAGTTAGTCCTAAAAGAAGCCAGTGAACCATAAAGTTTGACCTTATTATCTTTGTTTTATCTCACTGTTTTGGCTGCCAGTTAAATTATATCTACTGACCTGCAAAGCTGCAAAGTAATTGGCAAGGGTCCACAGTGCCTGTTTGAGTTCATGAATCTCATGCCGGCCTAAACTGGTTTTTGCTTGTTACGCTTGTGAAAACTGGTCTTGCTGGTGCAACTTGCATCATTTTGCAAGTTTGCTTACATGAAACCAGCACTGTTCTGGTCATGCTGGTTTATTTTTTTTCCCCGGAAGGAACCAACTATTGCAATTTTCCATCTGCTCAAACTACAAGGTTTAAAATAGTTTCAAGCTCATTCACAAACTTTAGCCCAGAACTGAAATCCAGTTTGTTTAAACAGACACTTGGTTAAGTCCATGTAAATGGGCAGTTCCTGCGAGTTCATGAGTATGAGAGTGGAGGTGAAGAGGCGGGGTGTTAGTGTTGCACAGAGCCCTCAACTCTTCTGGGTTTCCATGTTTACTTGTCATAGATATGTCTTCCAGAGCCAAACCACTGTATTGGATCTCTTCAGACCCATTTTTGGACCTACCACATAGAGCTGTGAGAAATTATTCTCTACAACTAGCTTATTTTTTATGCCATATTCAGCGACTATATAGGGATGGAACAAAAAAATGTAGAACGTCAGCAGGTTGGAAGCTCCTGACCTAGGAGCACATTGTTGTAAAGAAATATACAGTGGCATAAATATTCACCCCTTTGAATTTTCCATATTTGTAAGTATTATAACTTAAAACTGAAATGGAACTAATTGAGAATGTATCTCATGGCTTTTCTGCTTCTCTGACTAATTCCCTTTTTACCCGGTCACTGAGTTTTGTTGGACAGCTTCCTTTAGGCAGAGTCGAGGTTTTGTCATATTCTGTCCATCTTTTTTTTCTAAATGCATTTAATGGTGCTCTGTGGGATGTTCAAAGTTTGGGATATATTTTTATAGTCAAACTCTAATTGATACTTTTCCAGAACGTTGTCACAGACTTACAGTATTTTGATAGCTCCTTGGTGATCAATGCATAA
The DNA here is from genome assembly GCA_030014255.1 of Parauchenoglanis ngamensis. Taxonomy (NCBI): domain Eukaryota; kingdom Metazoa; phylum Chordata; class Actinopteri; order Siluriformes; family Auchenoglanididae; genus Parauchenoglanis; species Parauchenoglanis ngamensis. Next base: position 3,344,358 of record JAQMYM010000002.1, read on the forward strand.
AATTATGAAGATACAGGTCAAGAGCTTGACCATGCGATGGCTAATGGTGCCATATGGGCCTTGATCAGCAAGACATGACTGTCTCTAGAGTTTACACAAAATGGTGCAAAAACAATCCAGTGAGTAGCAGTTCTGCAGTAAAATGGAGAATGGCCTGACAGGTTCAAACTGCCAGGAGGGTTTTACATTCATGGTGAGCAGAAAGGCATTGCAGAACATGCAACTCATCAATACTTCAGGTGGATGGGCTACAAAAGCTGAAGATTACTTTGGGTTTTACTCCTGTCAGCCAAGAGAAGGACTTTGAGGCCACAGTTGTCACAGGTTCACTGAAACTGGACAGTACTAGAAAAAGACCAGGTGACATTTTTGCAATTTTCAACTGAGAGTGGAGAAAACATTTAACACTTAGCAGAGAAAAACACCACCTTTTGCTTTATAGAGCTAGCAATGGGCTTGGGTGTTGGAAGTCATGACTTCCAACTTCCGACATCTTAGTAAAGTCAGCCTTTCGTCTCACTCTCATCCTCTTTTCAGTTCCTGCTTATTGTATAGACAGTCACACAGGAGATATTAATAGCCACAAGTGGATATTAATAGCCACTTGACTGCGTCAAGGGGGTTTCAGAGGAATTCTTCAGTATTGCTGGTTTCTGAAAAGTACCTATTTTGCCTAAAATCTCTGAACCCATGCAATTTTTTTCCCCCCAAATCTGTTGTTTCAGATTTCTGGCACAGGCTCTTGGTTTGTATGGTTTATTCTTTTAAGGTGTTAATGAGTGAATCACCTGAATCTGATAGAAATACAAGCTGGTTTCTTTCACAAACTGGTATAGGAGGATGATTGCATCCTACCGCACACCACAAACATACACTCACCCACACAAGAAGCGTGAAGCATTCTTCCTGACACCCACTAACAAGGCCAGACACCAAAACCTCAAGCTCTTATTACTGTAGAGAACCCTCCCAGACTGGTGGAACAAACATTGCTGTCGTTTCTCTGTGCATTTAGTGAGTTTGATGTTTGTCTTGGTCTGATTCCTGCCCAGCATCTGAAATGTTGTTCTGTAGCCTTAGTGTGTGTCACTCAGCGTGTGAGTTCCGCTGCTGAGGAATACCGCCCCCCACCTGATAAATATAGCTTTGCCCCGCCTCATTATCATGGCTTGCATGGTATGAGCAAGCCGTCAGCCACTAAATATACCATTAGCATAAATACTCTGAGGCGCAATGTGAGGCCAGTAGCCGTCTGTGAAAGCCTGAGCTGCGACCCACTGGAAATAAAAACGGTGTGGTGAGTTGTTTTGCGTAAGAGCGGAGTGACGGAGAGATAAATCCAACACGTGTCTCAGAAACTCTGGCAAGTTTGCGGTGTCCAGTCATGGCACTGGTGGGACTACTGTTTGCCCTCAGGAGGAGGAAGAGGAGGAAAGACGAAATGATGATTACAATGACCACAGGAAGCAGCAGGGCTGTTGTAAGGTCAACCCGGCGGAAGGCGTTCTGAGGAAAGACAGGAGTCACATGCAGACACTACACAAATAGCACAAATCCTTTTTTTTTTTTTTTTTTGCTGTTAATGTTACTCTAGTGCTTCTTTCTGTGGAAAACGTGTTTACTTCAAACTTACTGTATAAATCATGTCTAAGGGAAGTTGTTGGGAAACCATAAATGTAAAATATGCACTACATATGTATTACATAACACCAAGTCAAACTGCACCCATTAACAATAATGATCTAAGGATGAGACAGACTTTAAAACCAAAGCTGGTTAATTACACATTCCCAGGGGTTTTGTGGTAACCGTGGGGCAACAAACAGGAACTGGGGCATTTCCGTGTTTATGCCTCTATGTCGACGCATAAATAAATTCTACCTTATGAAAAACATGTCTATAATAAAAGTTGTTATTTTTGAAAGGATCAAATAAGTATTTCAGGCTCATTTTTACGTCTATCTTAGACCAAAGAAAGCATTAAGAAGGTTTCATAAAAAACATGCTACACCTAAATGTTTACTGACAACCCAACAACAACTGCCCTTAGAGGTACATCATAAGCAAATTTGGAGTGAATTAGGTGTCTGTGTTTTTCTCAGTACAGGAAAACTTAATATTTTTATTCATAGTAATACTGTATGTATAGTTTTGGTTGAATATTTTTGACCGGATTTTTTGATTATATATATAAATCCATAATGAAAGCCTTGTCATCATTGTGTTTAACAGACTTTACGCTACTTTCATTACTGTTGAATGCTGTTTTCATAGATTTATTTCTACCTTTGACTGAAGAATTCATGCTTTCATTTAAATATTTATTTGCACCCCATTTACTGTCGTTAGACTTCCATTATCAGTGAGTTTGGAGTAAACTAGTTTGTTCCTTTCGGGTTGAGCTTACATCATCAATCCTGCTGCTACTTCCTTTGACCATTGCAATCATCTTTCATCAGTTCAGAGAAACATGTTGAAATTTCTGTCCATAGTAATGCTGTAGATCGAGATTGGGTTGTAAAGGGGTGAAGTATGAGGCGTTTGATCAAATAAGTCCGTAATTAAAGTTAAAGTTAAAGTGAATGTTATTGTCATTAAGCATAATGAGACTAAATGAAGTAGTGAGCCTTTCAGTGCTACATTATATGCAAAAGAAGTCTGTTAAAATGAAACATAGGTAAGTGTAAACAAAGGCAAATATCAAGTAGAAACCTAAACACAACAAGGAAATACCATGAACACCAATTTTAAATGGTTACAATACAGTCCTGAGTTTTTAATACAGTAAAGGGATAACGTGCTGAGAAAGCTTTCTGAGGATATCATAGGGGTGAATAAGCAAGGAAATAGTCAAAGTGTATGGAGAGGATGTGTGACTTACAGTCCATTGGTATTATATGTGAGTAAGTGCATTAGAGAGTGAGAGACAGAGAGAGAGAGAGCATTGTGCGTTTGCTATTTCAAAACCACTCACTTCAAAGAGCTGATGTCATCCTTTTACATCTCCGTGTAACTGCGTGTGCTCTTACTGGCCCCCAACGATCGTATCATATGATTACTCACTGTTGCATCACCACACTAGATGACCTGCTTGATCTCTAAACCATGGCACAATCTTTCAGTCAAGCCTGAAGGGAGCTTTCCTAGTATCCCAAGTGAGCTGTCAGAGCCCTGTTCTATTTAGAGAATGTATTTTATGATCTCAGACATACAGAACAATGGTGATGAACTCCACAGATAAGTTTGCGTAGCCTGATGTGTGTTTTCGCAACACCTTGTTTCATGCCCTCCCCAGCATTCTTTGCTGGTGGTGGTGGTCATGCCTCGGATGCCTATGTTCAACACTGATAGGTGATGCATCAAAGTGAAGGACTGGACAGTTACAAAAAATGCTTATTTTTTCAGGAGCCAGGGGGTGATAGCAAACACAAAAGTCTCTGTCATAGTTTCCAGAGATATCGACTCCCCTGATAAGAATTTTCTAGCAAACATTGTGTGTTTCCAAGAATAGCTAATGCTGAAACTGAAACATGTCAACTTCAACAAGTTAGCTTTTATTTCCAAGGGTGATGGTAGTTAGACTGAAGGGGAGTGGTGGACAAACCTCGACAGGCATCTGATTAGGTCATGTTTGGCTGATCTGAAACAAAACTGAACCACACCAGAAGAGATGATTGTACAGAAATGAACTATAACAGACATTTTCAAACTGTAAACAACAAAAAAATATCTTTGGGCAACTTATAATCACAGCAAAGATTTATTGCATAATAAATAAAACATGACAGGGCATGCTGTTATAAGCGAATAATCCACACTGGAATGGTGTAATGCGGTCTGACATGAAGTGATTTGCCAACAATGACAATTTTTCATTTATTAATAAACAGCACGTCATGCTTTTTATCTGTTTATAGTTACTTTTAATGTTGTGGAACATCCACAAGACAAGTTGGTTCTTGTTATCACGTACGATACTACAGCTATAAATAGTCAAAAAATGCATCCTGTCATGTTACTGTGAAACCAGAAAGCACAAGGTCCTGAAGATTTTCCCATGGAGTAAGAAAACGTATTGTTACAAAGCCCTCCTTCCTTAAACATTAAGAAAGCTTAACAATATCAATGATTATATGTTTTTTTTCCCCTTTGTTTAAATCACAACACTTTTTCATCTATTTATTATTTCCAAAGATTATGCAGAGCACCTGCCATAAAAGTCCCTGTAAATGAGCTGTTACTATAGCAACCATTATGTATTAGAACAAGTGCATTAATTATTAGAGCATTATTAGAACAAGTGCATTTTTCATTTAAAGGTGTCCTATGTAGGATTCAGCCCCCTGAACACCCCTCCCTTACCCCTTCCTTTCTAAGCATGTACTAGAATGACTAGGTCAAATCTGCTGTTATAGAAAATAAATCCAAACCTTAAAATATATCAGATATAAGGCCAATTAGATAAACATGCACAATATTTCATATTTATTTATTTACTGTTGTTATTTATTTATTTATTTATTTATTTACTGTGGAGTCATTACTAAACCGGTTACTATACACATCACATTAGAAACATCTTAACATCACTTAGTCTTATTTAAATTTCAATTAGATTCAAGTTGATACGAAGAATCTTTGTATTAAGCCAATTCAATCATGAGAACAACGACAACAAGAAGTTGTATTGTCATTGATCATGATTTCCATCACTGTTCCATCATTTAAAAAAAAATAAGAAGGCCGCAGTTATGTTTCAAATACCCTCGGGAACCATGTCACTATAATATATTAGATTAGCATTTAAATAAGTTAAGAAGGCAACTTATGAGGAGTTGTACTTGCACCTGCACCCTGCCACACACATACAATTGATTTTGAACTAGAAAATCTTCCAGCAGTTTACAGCAGTCAAAAGTAATAAATGTTCATTGAACATTGAACATTGTCAAGGCCTCCAGTTCAGTGACACATGACTTTCTATGTCTTACTCATGCGCTCCAATGAGTTCTGTCGTCTGACTTGTTACTCTCTGGACGCCGATTAAGCCTGGGCTGTGAATTAGCCTGGAAATGTTATATGTCTGGAAAACCAGTCCCTTGGGTCTAGAATAAAAAATCTGGAAACATGAAAAATAGACAGCGTTTCCAGAGACAGTGAGATCTTTGTCCAGACATGGTGTGTCTGTTTGACTTGGTGTCTGTTTAACACCACGGTACTACACAAGCTTCGCGTGGGAGATGAGGCGCATCCGAGTAGACTTGACCTTTCAGCTATGCGGAGCTGAGAGGGGAATCCCCGGCCGGCCTCAGCTGTTTCCAAGGAGATGGACTCTCACTTTTCACATGTGAAAGCTAAATACATTGAACATTTTATGGCTTACGTGTTAAACTCTTCGGTTTACTGTCTGCAATTCAGACCCATGTTGACCGTTGTACTGATTCTAACATAAAGTAGCACCTTTGATATGTTATTTCTAAAGACTTCTGGGAATCTGCCTCTTTGTACCTTTGTCCCAAAGTGTTTGATAATGCTGGGGTGATTCTCTGTCTCTCTGTCTGTACACTGGCTGTCCTGTTGGCTGTGTTTCAGTCCCGGTCGACATTCTTTCCATTCCTCATTAGTCTATGACCCAGCTCAGGAGTTCGTCCCAAAGACGTCCTGGTAACTGAGAGAAGTGTTCAGGCTATTACATCACCCACTGCCACGTCCAGCCGTGCACTGTATGTGTTTCAGGAAAGGAAACTAAGACACACGCTGACACACACTTGGCTCACTGCTAACAATTTCCAATCTAGGTTAATCAATCATTTTGTTTTGTCATCAGTGAGAGTAGTGTCTGGCAAGCACAGGCCTTGTAGTAATCCATATTTTTCCCTGTTTAGTCTGACCCGCTACCAGTTGCCAAAACACAGGTCAGTCTTCTCTGATTGGTAGACCATCTTTGCCAGCCAGTAAGTGATTTTCCACCTCCCTTACTACTGATCTAAACTGATGAAAAAATGTTTGAAGTTCTCTAGTTATTGAATTTTTTTTAGAACAGCTATAATGTTGCATTAGTAGCGGTATTTCAGAATCTGTTTCAGCATGTACCAGCTAGCAAAGATGATCTACCAGTTTGACCAGCTCAGCCTGTGTTTTGGCAGCTTGTCAGACCAAGGTGGATTTTTGAGGGTGTTTTTTTTTTTTTTTTTTTTGTCAATTCTCATTCCAGACTGAGATTGCGAAAGAAAAAAAGCTTTAATGAACGAGGAAGTTTGTGTCATCAACCTCAATTATTTAGATAATGCAAACCATAGGCTACATACTCTGATGTAACCAACCTCAACAGCATGAATGCTTCTGATTGCGCCACCCGGTGGTCCACTGCCTCTATAAACCACAACAGTGAACCTCCCCCATGCTGAGGAATGTCCAGGGCCTGGCCTACGAGTTTATTTGGCATGTTGGTCGCCTAGAGACTCAACACATCCGGAATCCTCTGGGTTTCCTAACGCTCTCTGTATACCAGGTGTACCTGAGACACAGGTAAGCTGAGCTTGTGCTTTCATGTTTCTACCTGACAGCATGCTAGCGTCACCTACGGAACAAGACCTTTTATGGCCTGCACGTTGAAGCACATCTCATACAAGGGGTATTATCATTCTCCTGTTAAACATCTGAGGTAAAGTTTGTGTCTCTAGGCTATGCAAATTTGGACATACTGTACGCCATGATTTCATAAGTGTAAATTAATCATGCTATGGACTCAGTTCTGCCATTAGGGCTGTGCCCATGTTTGTTAAAAGCACTGACATGCCTTCCAAAAGAAAACGCTATGTTTATTTCCACTACAGCATTTGCCAAATGAAGTCATAGGTGAACTGTGTTCATTTCTTTGTTTTCATGCAGGGCAACCTACGCATGGGGTGAACCCTTATACCTACACACTCAATACTATCTGATCAATAATACAGAAGGGACACAGTGGGAGGTCCCATCTGCCTCTACCCTGCATTGCAATCAGACAAGCCAGGAAACTGAATGCAGTCATCCGAGGGTGCGGCTGCTGCATGCGGGTAGGCACGGGACTGACTCGGAGATCTGTTTGGAGTAATAAAATGGAAACATTTCCACACTACTGGACCACCCTGTGATCATGCCTGCCTTGTTACATGATGTCATTCTGTCTGATTTGATGGTTCTGTTTCACCAAAAACAGTTCTAACAATGTATTATTGGTGGTTTGATGCAAGATTCCTCAATATTATACCACAGTACTGTAGAATTCCCGAATCTGATGGGTTATAAGGTGTTGATTCATTTTCAGCAGCTCTGACAGTCTAACCCTAACCCTAAGTTTATATTAACAGCTCATTTGCACTGACTTGTATGGTGGACGCTCCACATAATCTAAACCTAATGATAAATCAATTAAAGTCACGATGTTATTTAACAAAGAAAAATGCATAATCGTTCATATGGTGAACTTTTCTGTAGGCAGGTGTTTATTTAACATTTATGGTAAGAGAGAGAGAAAAAAGAGAGACTGGTGACAAGTGGATAAGTGATAATAGGAGTGGACAAGTGGAGGAGTGATAATAAGTTGCCTCATGGACACAACATTAAATGATAAATGGTTACAAAGTATGATGTGTCATACATTAAAAAAAATAAAATTTGTAATTGTTGGCCAATTACGGTCATATAAAACGAATAATACTAATACCGATAATTAATGAAGCTGTTTGTTCCAACCACGTTTAATTTAACCAGCAGTGTAATCATAGACATACTTGCTTACACACACTTGCTTAAGAGTATGTACTTAATTGTACAAAGTGAATGTTAAACTTTGGTCACTCCCTGCCAAAGTGCCTCTTGAATTATCAGTTTAATCAACACAAACTATTCTGGCTCCATACCATTAAATTTCCAACTCCGTTTTTTTTTTTTGGAATACTTTGAACATTCTGAAGAGTGAAATATATTGTTTTTTATGCTTACTTCAGTTATGACATGAAAATAATGAAAATAACACTGCACATAAAATACTGCTTTAATCTTTTGTGCATATTTATAGACAAGTTACCACTAGGTGGTAGTCTGAGTCAATTCATGACTTCTTGAATCATACCAGATGCATAACTAGTTTCACCCTTTATGTTCACTTATTTGTGAATACAGTTTCCATATTAAAATGGTTTGAATTATTATTATTATGATTTTTTTTATTATGATTATTATTTTAAACAGGCTTGTTCAAACATTTTCAAGGTCACTGGAGTGAAAATTTCATATGCCAATTTATGATAAGAGCACTTGATAAATTACATGACAAGAGTTCATCAAAAAAATACCAATCAGAAAGAAAACACAGGATGCATAAATTGTAGTGGTGAACAAATACCTTTAATTTGGTAAGATTGTGTGTAAAAATAGCATTTGGTAAGCTTTCATCATTACAAAATTTGTATTATGTTAGTGTACATTGTATTATGTTTTGTGTAATCATTTGTCCATTGGTGTACATATTTGCCTATCCAACTGCTTTATCCATTCATTTATAGTGAATTATGTCTTAAGAATAAATATTGAAATCTGGAACTGATATCTACAAATTCAGAAACATGCCTGGATTGCACCTGGGATAGTTGGTGTGAAGTAGGTGTTAATAATAATGCTAATCAAGTTGGAGCAAAACTCTTTTTAACAGGGTCATTACTATAATGAACCATACTGACATATAATGTTTGGAAAGAAACTCAACATGGGCATGTCACCAGCTCGGAGAAATGGAGTAATGATAAGCATTGTAAATAGGCTTACCAAATTTAGCATTAGCTGTTCAAAAATCCAATGCACATCTGTAAAGCTCATATAACAAATTAAAACATTTCTTCCACAGCTGGGCTACTTTTGATGTATAGATTGAGAAGGATTTTTGGGCTGGAAAGTAAGACATACTAATGTTTTTGAACAGTGTACATTGTTTTATACAGTACTGTTGGTATTTTAACATCGTGCTTGATTTTGGAATAGTTTTACTGGACGTAATCTGTTGCAAACTCCTGGTAACCTGACTCTAAAAGCGTGCATAGCACCACACAAATGCAAAATCTATGACTAGTTCATGCCCTCCTGCCACCAGCAGAAGGCATATTTGTTGCTGGTTTGTTATAGCAGTCTGAAGGGGTAGAATTTGGGCTTGCATTCATCCCGGTAGGAATGTAATACATGCTCTCTAAATAGCTCTGATCCAGCGATGGATGTCCTTTTACATCTGATTTTGGCGCCTGGCTTGCTGAGCTTCCATATCCCATGGTGTTTTGATGGAGTGATGTTGGGACAGAGGGCTCTGGATGTCGTGGTTGCTGGGCAGACTGAGGATGGGGTGGCATCGCATAGGGAAGGTACTGGGATGCATATAAACCTTGACCATGGTATGGACCCTGGTATGGAGCAGCAGTTGGCGGATACATACTAGAATTGGACATAGCCTGCTGTGGTATAAGAACTTCCACATATTGTCCAATTTCTGGATCAAACAGCATTTTTCGCAGTGGCTGCATTGGCACTTCGATGTAGAAGTACTTCCCAGTTTCAGGATCTAGAAGTACACGACGAGGGCCTTGACTATACCCAAGCCCACTTGCATTTTCTGGGTACAACACGCCTCCACCCCCAGGACCATCACTTCCATATTCATGACCAAAAGCTGGTGGTAGTTCTTGTGGATTGAAAAACTGAGATCTAGGATCCAAACCAGCTATATTAGGTGAACGACTGTGCTCTCTATAAGTTGCTCCACTTGGAGCTTGTGGTGAACGTTGATTACCTGAACGCCTGTCCATGTGTTGAATAGAAGGTTGCTGTTGCTCATTTCCATAGGGTTGTATGGCTGGTGCAGGGCAGGTATTGGAGTGGTGCATAGGTGGAATCATGGCCGGAGCCTGTTGTACTGTAGATTTCGGCGAGGCAGATGGGTAAATTGTGGGTTGGCCATCTGGTCTGCACTGATGAGGACGGACCTGGGCCTGTGGTGGTGCTCCTGGGTATGAAACCACCTGACCTGGTGAACGGGGGGCTGGTGGTGTCTGGTTTTGTGAGCCATGGTAGGGCTGGCCAAATTGAGGATGAGTACATGATGTACAGGAGCATAGAGAATGTTTGGTGGTAGGATGGTATCTGTTCTGCCTCCTTGGGGGCAAGTCAGAAAGATGCAAGGGGCTAAAACTTTCTCGTTCATCATAGCTGGGTGGATCATCTGATGTAGGGAAATGTAACTCATCTGTATGCAACTGGTTATTAGATGATGTTGTCACTGTAGACTGCATATAGGTATTGGCTTGTGAAATTACTGGTAAGGTTTGATAATTAGATGCAGAATTTGCTGCTATCACCTGTTCTTGAATGTTCTGCTGTTGCTGGTTGCTGGAGTTTTGCAACGAAGTCATAGATACCTCTTGCCTGCTGGTAGTGGCTGTTGATTTCTGTACAGAACCTGACACTGTTGTTACTGGGATAGTGTGAGGTTTGTGGCTGGACACAGCTGACACAGCTAATGTTTTGGTATTGTTTGATGCAGTGTTGGTGGGCTGCTCACTGTGTATCACTGTTGCTGATGTCTCAATTATTTTATCATCACTCTTTAAATGTGTTTGCCCTTTTAAAACAGATGTTGTTGGTGTGATGTCTGTTTTAGGACAGTCAGATGTTGACCTAATTTCTGCAAATGGCTGTTTATAGCTTTGTTTAGGCAGCACAGATGGTTTTGGTCTGTCACTGGATATTGATCTCACTTGAATGGGTAATTCAATCTCTTTAGATGCTGTTGCTGGCATTGCATTAATTTTTGTGTTACTAGAAAATGCTCTTACCTCTGCCTTGCTTGATGCAGCAACTGTAATCTCTCGTTCTTTTGGAGGTTGTAAAAAATCTCCTTGACTCTGGTTGTTTCCCTCTTTTCCATTGGAAAGTACTCTCACTTCCTTAAGCTTTGGAGAACTTCTAATCTGCAAGGTACCTTCACTTGTCTGTGGACCACTTTTTATGGATGTCTTCTGTTCAGGAGGCAAATCATCATATTCTTTTTTCACTTTCTGTGATTCACTTGAGATTCCCTCTGATGCATATGTCTGCAAGGGGACCTCTAGCCTGTTGATATGCTTAGGTTTCATACCTGCTCCTTCACTCAGGACATCACACACTCCAATGTCAGCTTGCATCCCCTTTTCTTTCCGTAACATCGACACAGAATGGCTACTGTTTACAGCTTTTACATTGGGGCAAGCAGGACTTACTGGTTTCTGCATAGACTTGGGTGTGCTGTCCTGCAGCAATACTAATGTCGATATTTCCTTACTTGAAGGTCTAGGAGGCATTTCTAGTTTTGTAGTATGTTCACAATTATCAGATTTTGATATGTTGTTGCATTTATCCAAACCAACACACAAATCCACATCAGAATGTTGAACATTTGACAAGGAAGTCTTGGCTGTTATTTTTGTAATTCCTACATTTCTTCTTATTGATGAATCCATTTGTGGCATCTTTGATTTGTCAGCAGTATGTACTACATCTTGTTGGGTGGTTGATTTACTGCAAGATGCTGTCTTGTCTTTCCAGCTGACAGCTTTGCACTCAATATGCAAAGGATGATGATTTTCTGGTGGCATTTCTTTTTGGTTTTCAGGCACTTCATTCTCTACATGGTGAGTGGTATTTGTGGCTTTGAACGACAGGTTGTAGGTGTTCTTAACCAGCTTCCTAACATCCCGTACTTTATGTATAACAGTTTTTGCTTTGCTTTTTTTGTTATCCTCTTCATTGTCTTCCTCAACCCCTGTTTTGAATCTCATTCTCTCTTCAAGTGTTTCCTCTAACAGAGGTTCACATATGGTGTCTTTGGAAATTTCCAGTTCTGGATAGAGAGATGTCTTCAAGGAAGATTTATTTTTATCCTTGATAGTGCAAGGCTTGAGAGTGATTTCAGGGGTTTTTGACAAGAATGTACTGCTGCTGCCCTCCTGTTGTTTATGGGTTTCCGGTGTCATGGGGTGTTTGTTGTCACTGTTTGTCATTCTGCTCTGTGTGCTTGCAACACAAATTGGAGTACAGTTTGTGGACTGGTTAATGGCGCTCCCTGAGTCACTGCTATATTTCTCTTCCATCTTAATTGCCTCTTTCTCACTGTTCCCAGAGGGTTGTTTTTTAGATATTTTGCTTTCAAAGGCATCAACCATTGTGGGTCTTATCTGATCTTTCCCTAAGGTTTTACCATTAAATACAACACCTGCAGTGTTGTTGTTAGGAGGTAAACAGTTAGCTTTGAAGACTGGCTTGGGGGGAACCTTGGGCCTGCAGCTCCTCTTCTGAGGATGAGGGCTTCTTTCCTCTTTGCTTGCATAGTCCTCAGAGGACAAACTGCATTCAGAGGGTAGACTGGAACGCTGCCTCTCTGCATTACTTGATTCCCCTGCATAGGGAGTTTCAATGTGTTTCTCTTTATTCTCACATGCTTCACTTCTTGAAGATTCTTTTGTTGCAGTATCCATTTTCTTTGAAAGAACACTCTTGATAACAGTGGAAGCGATTTTACACCTGGGTGAACTTTCATCTAAAGATGCAGACTTCTGGAGCATCTTCTTAGCAGTTTGAATTTCAGATTCACCTTGAACCAGATCTTCCTGCATTGATGCTGGGGTGCTATGTTGACGAACAAATGTGTCCTTTGAACTGGTCTGTGTGGAAAATGACTCCATAGCTTTTCTTTCACTGTCAGCAGACTTTTGTTCATCAGTGTTGCGTCTCTTAAACTCGATCTGTCTTTTTGGTACCATCCTTTTTCCTCTCCTGGTTTCCTCTTTGCTCTCCACTGCTACATCCACACATTCAAAACTACCCATCTCAAAACGCTTTGCTGGGTCTAGAGTACCGTGGGGTAAAAGGGAAGAAGTATGACATAAAACATCATCATTTTCATGTAATGAGGCATGCAAATCTGCATAGGAAATCCATGTAGCAGAACCTGTACTGTCCACTGTAGAAAGTTGTGAAACATTTGTAGATGACCCACGGCTTGAGTTGTAGACATCCAAGTAGTCGACCTGAGGGCTAGATAGGCTCCTGAAGGCCTGGTCTGTGAACCACTTCACCTCACTGTCTGCATCATCAAATTCACTACCCATACTGGAAGTCTCGCTAGTACATTCTGAAGAAAGACGACCAGAACCACATTGATTGCTTTGAGAAGTTGATCGGACCCTCCTGGCACCAGTCTTGTTCTCTTTTTGTGAGTTCTGTGCTCTGAGAAGACTCTGTTGCCGCCGAGTTGCCAAGGGAGACTCAAAATAGCGAGGTGGAATTCCAGACTTTGGGTCTCGGCTTGAGGGAGCAGGGCTGTGGTTTGCAGGCCCTTTTCTATTCCTGGTACTGAATGACAGCTCAACCTGTTCCCCTCTGTAACTACCCTCTGCTATATTCCCCACCCCTTTTTCTAATGTAAGCTCCTCCTGTATCTCCCTTTCCCCACTCCACCCCTTGTTCCTGCATGACTGTCCTTCATACACACTATGATTGTTACTATGTAAAACACTGGGGCTTTCCCCAGATCTAATAACCATCTGCCCAAATGTTTTTTCACTACCTGCTGATGCTCCTTTTAACATTTCTCTTCCACTGTCATTGCCTTCCTTTGATTCCTTTGTAGTAGGCACTTTTAAAATCTTTTTGGGCGTTTGCCATGGATTCAGAGAATTTAAAATGCTCTCATTCATCCTTTCCCAACTTTCTTTTATTTGTTTTACTGATAATTTGGGAGCAGGTGGCTCAGGTGATGAATCACTTATTTTATCAGTTTGGCTGCAAGGTACCAAAGAAATGTTTGTGCAATCATCCTTAGGTAGATTGCAGCTTTTAAGGGACATTTTGTAGCCAGGATCAGCAATTTGACCTACCTCAGCTGGTACCATTAATGGAAGACCCACCTTCTCACGGATTGTGGTTAAAAATTGATTATCTGTGTATTCCAGAGGCATGCACATTTGTGGTGCTGATATATCGTCAGCAAATCTGTCAGGTGATCTTTGATCACTCATTTTAGGGGAAGACACTCTATCTGTTAGTATAATTGAGGGTGTTGTAAGGTCAGAGACGGATGAAGTCATATCTTTATTCTCGTTTGTTTGAATCTCATTTGACATTTCAGCATGTCTTGTTTCTTCTACATCAGGGGACGCAGTTTCACTTGGTAGGCTTAAATTTGATGGTTGTCCAGACGTGCCTTCTTCTGTTGATGAAAAATTGTAGACAGGTAAGATGGCAATGTTTGTGGGAAGTATGATAGAACTCTTCACGCATCTTATTAAATCTACATCAGGGAACATAGTATCTCTTGGTATACTTAAAGTTGATGAAGGTCTAGATATGCCTCCCTCTGTTGATGAAAGGTTGGAGGTTAATGAATTGGCCATATTTGTAATCTCATTTGTGGGAATCTCATTTGATGTTTCAGTGTATCTTGTTCCTTCTACATCAGGAGACATGATATCTCTTGGTATACTTAAAGCTGATTGTGGGTTAGACAGGCGTCCCTCATTTGGTAAAATCTTGAAGACAGGTGAGATGCCCATATTTGGAGCCTCGTTTGTTGGAAGTATGGTTGATGTAGGAATTTCTACACATCTTAATCCATCTACATCTGTAGATTCTGTATTTATTGATATACTTGAAGGTGATGGTGGTCTAGACATGCCTCTTTCTGTTGTTGAATGATTGGAGATGGGTGAAAGGGCCACACTTGTAGTCTCGTTTATGGAAATCTCATTTGAATGTTCCATGTATTTTGTTTCTTGTATATCAAGGCACATGGTATCTGTTGATATACTTAAATTTGATGGTGGTCTTGGTATGCATCCTGTTAATGAAAGGTTGATGGGTGAGTTGGCCATATTGGTCATCTCATTTGTGAGGATTGTAGATGATGTAGGTTTTTCCACACATCTTATTCCATCTATTTCATTAGATGTTATATTTAAAGTTGATGATGGTCTAGATATGTCTCCCTCTGTTGAAGAAAGATTTGCAATTGGTGAAATGGCCATAATTGTAGTCTCATTTGTGGGAATTATGGTTGACATAGAACTTTCCACACATCTTGCTCCCGCTATATCAGGGGACATAGTATCTCTTAGTATACTTAAAGGTGATGTTGATCTAGATGTACCTCCCTCTGTTGATGTAAGATGTGTACCTGGTGTCATGACCATATTTTCAATCTCCGTTATAGGAAGCATAGTTGACATAGAGCTTTGAGTATATCTCGGTCCCTCTACATCAGGGGACATTGTATCTACTGGTATAGTTAAATTTGATGCTGTTGGTGAATGGTTGGAGAGGGGTGAGTTAGCCATAATTGTAGTCTCATTGGTGAAAATTGTAGTTGATGCAGGAATTTTCACACATTTTATTCCATCTACATCAGGAGATGCTGTGTCTCTAGTTGTACTTAAATTTGTTAATGGTTTAGATATGCCTTCATCTGTTGATGAAGGCTGTAAAATAGGTGAGCTGACCACATTTCCAATATCCTTTGTGTGAAGCGTAGTTGAAATAGGGCTTTCAGTGGATCTTGTTCCCACAACATCAGGAGATGCTGTGTCTATTAGTATATTTAAAGTTAATGGTGATCTAGATATGTCTCCTTCTGTCGATGAATGGTTGAAGACAGGTGAGCTGGCCATGTTTGTTATCTCATTTGCAGGAGGTGTGGTTGAAATAGAACCTTTCACGGATCTTATTTCATGTACATCAGGAGACTCTGTACCTCTCGGGATACTTACAGTTGAAAGTGGGCTAATTTCACACCTGTCCGTTGATGAAAAGTTAGAGGAGATAGACGCATTTATAATCTTATTTGTGGGAAGTAAATTTGATGTAGGGCTTTCAGTATATCTTGTTTCCTTTAGATCAGGGGACACAGAATCTCTTGGCAAAGTTGTTGATGGACTAGATATTCCTCTCTTTGTTGGTGAAAGGTCGTAGACAGTTGGAATAATCGTATCTGCAACTTCCTTTGGAGGAAGTGTAGTTGAAATAGGACTTTCTGCGTGTATTATTCCCTGTACATCATGGATTTGTGCTAGGGCCTCGTTTTGGGATGAAATATCATTTTGGGTTGTTTTTTTCTCAATTTGAGGGGAGTGTTGAGTCAGGGAGACAGGGAGACAGGCCATTATTTTAAATTCAGGAGAACAGCTTGCAGATCTCAGTTCAGGTGAAGAAGCTGCAGGACTCAATTCACACATTAAGACATTCTGTCTGTTTTCTGGTGTAGAAGTAATGCTTCTTGACTCAGGTGTAGGGCATAGATTGGAATCAAATGAGGAAACAGAACCTTTGTCTGTAGGTGTAAGTCTATAATCACTTTCTGGGCTCTCAGGTGTGGACGCTAAATCTTCTGGCCCAGCTGACCACATCTTGTTCTTGGGCTCTGGTGAAGGGCAGAGAGTGAAACCCACAGGTGAGTGTATTATTATTTGTGGCTCTGAGGAGTTAACGTCCACTGAAGAACCAGAGGGTGAGGATAACTCGCTAATCCCACATGATATCCGTCCTGCTGTTGTATCTGAAAAGGATGACAAAGTTCTATGCTCATGTAAGATCACTGTTTCACTTGATTCAGAAGAAATAGTAAAATGTTGAGGCATAGATGCTACATCTATTTCTGCGTTTCCCTCACCATATGTAGGTGGAAGTACAGTGTTAGGTTCTTGCAAATATGACTGTCCTGCTTTATCATCACATAAAAATGAACCTGGGGATGTCGATTTATTTGGTATATCCTCATGTTCCAGTGGAACCGACATTTCTCTCAAATCATGTGTTTGATCTTTTGCAGAAGGAACAGAAGCTGTTTTCTGGAAAGGAGTAAAGTCACTACCATCATTTGAAAAGTTAGTCAGAGAAACAGAAGTGTCACTTTTTACTGGTTCATAAACAAGGGAGATGGTTTCTCTTGGTAAAATATCAGGCAAAGAGATTTTGCCTTCTTCCTCAGCAGCGCAGCCTAGCTCACTATTTTCCTTAAGAAAATCTTCTGTTGCCAAGTTACTAAAAGACTCCGCAGAATCTCGGTTTTCTCTCTGTTTATAATATTTATTTTCTTGTGTTGAATTAGTTTCCCTTACCTCAGATGGGGTAGTGTCTCTCTGCTCTGTTATACCCCTGTTTTCAGGTGAGGAGTCAGGTGTGATTATCTTCTGTGTTGAATCATTTTCCTTTTGCTCAGATGAAGAAGCATCCATCTGCTTAATTATACGCCTGAGGTCAGGAGTAATTATCTCCTCGGTTGAATCAGTTTCCCTAAGCTCAGACAAGGTAGCATGACTCTGGTCCTTGTTTTCAGATAAGCGGTCAAGAGAGATTATGTGCTGTGTGGAACCAGTTACTCTAATATTAGTGTCTCTATATTCAGACGTTGACGTTTTTAGCTGCTGGTCAGCTGAATTTTCGGCTTGCACTAGGCTGGTATCCTGACACAAATGAGATTCTTGCCAGTTTTCTGTTGGCTTGGGTGAGTCATTTGCAAAGGTAACTTCACTTTTGTCATTCATCAAGGTTAAATCACTTGCTGGTGTGTTTGCCTCCCCAGTCTCGGATAAAAGTAAATCTTTTGTGTCCTTTGAATCCTCAAATGTGTCACTCCCATCACTCAGATGCTCCGAACCATTAGCTGTATGGTAAGAACCTGATGAATCGTTGGCATCTTCTACTGGCAATTGCTCACCCACATCCTTTTTCGGAAAAGAGGCAGAGGCCGGGCTGCTGGAGAGAGTCGGAGACTCACAGTCATCTCCAAAAATGTCACAAAGGCAAGTCGTTTCAGATATGGCACTACGATGGCTGGGGATACTAGTGATGTCGAAGATCTCCACACGACTGGGCCCATCCAGGTGCTGCAGGTTGAAGTTTTGTGGAGCACTGCGGAGGAATGAGTAGCTGTCTCCTTCAAGAACCCAGCTTTCCATTGTTTTGCTCCAAGCACAGGGTACCGTTTCTGAACTGGAGTTGGACTGCCTTTGTGTTTTAGAAACACAACATCACGTCATCTTCGCCATCCACAAACCATATGCGGTTTTGGAGCTGAAAAGATTGAAAGCAAATGTTAAAAAAAAGATCAAAAGCAAATATTTCATTTCTGCGTGAAGTGTATTGCTACTTTGGTACAAGTCTACAGGTATGCTTACTCTGTATTTTTAGTAAAAGATCATATTATAGTTCCAGCAGTTTGCACTTTTTACTATTAACACACAGAAAATTAAGAGCTCTTTCAACTTACCCACTTGAATTTTATTCCATATTTATTATATAAAGATGTACATATATAACTGTGGTAAGGTTCTCTGCAACAGTGGCTAAATGAGCAAATCAATCAAATCCTCTTGGTCACTGAATTTGTATTAAACATTTAATTTAAAATCCTTGACCATGATTTGTTCGATATGTACTTGTCGTTTGGTGCTATACTGTATCAGACCATTCTGAATGAAATAGCACACCCACTGCTCAAAGCTACAGAACAGAGAGAAGACATGTACTGTACCACAGAGCTGAAGATGAGGCTCCAACAGGGCATCTGCGTTTCTGTGTGCTACACTGATCCTTCGTCCAGTCAGGTCACTCAGCACTGAGATAAGTCCAGCCCCCTCAACTAACACCATAAACCTGTAAAGGAATATCCACCTAAACTTCAGTCTGCTTCCATGTAGCTCCAACGTGAAATGATGCCACTAAAAACAAGTGAGGATTTTTATTATTATAAAACATGCACACACAAAAAACCAACTTAATGGACAGTGTTTTTTTTTTTTTTTTTTACAGTTTAGCTGTACTGTATCTCTGTACCCTGTACTACGCTTAAGAGAGTGTTACAGCTAGCAGCAGGTGCTACAGCAGTCCAGATACAGCAAGCTGCAATCCGATACGCAGAGCTAACAGTCACAGGGCCTCACTAATTATAGCTCTATCCTTGCAGGAAAGCACATACTAGAAAGTGACGCAGAGACTGTATTTACATTGTAATCCTTGATTCTAATATTTTGACACCTTTGATTTTTGTCCCCTTTGTTTACATATAACGTAAGTCCTGAACTGACCCGACCTGTATCTGATTCCTGTTTATGTGGTTAACTAATTTTTGACCAAAATGCCAGAGACAACCTTATAATAGACAAATGGTAGCATACGCTGAAGGCTACAGGGAATGTCAGTACAACGCTAGTTAGCCCAATGCAAATGTCTGCTAACTTTTCAGCAGAAGGAAATAGGGCAAGTAACATGTAATAAAAACTGATTCGCAGGTTCAGTGCATAAAGTGTTCTACTGTCGTATTTAGGAAAGTCTCGAGATTTCACATGCTGCATTAAATGCTGCTAGCCAAAAGTGCTTAAGTTAGCTCAGATGCAAACAAAGAAGCTAATTCCAGGGCAACAAGTAGCTATTGAATACTTGAGGTGGATGATAACTAGGTTATCCCTGAGGATTACCTTCATTTCGTAGAAAGGACAAGTGATTCTGTTGTGGTCGTTACCCTCTTTGTATTTTACCTTAAAAGCATTAATTGTATGTTGGTATTGGAGCCAGGGCCGTGTGTAGCTTTCCTCTCCTGTGGCTCAATAAATGTCCTCATAAACAGCTTATTTTTGTTTGTTTATTTGTTTGTTTTTTGTTTTTTAGGGAATGGTTGTTTCCCTGAAACAGATTTATAGGCCAGTTTATTTCTTATGAGCTCTAAGGATTACTCTTTATGATTTACATGTGTGTTTTGAGCTCCAAATGATTATTTGGCCTAGCCTGTGGTCACAAAACAATGATGATAATTTCAGAATTAACAGGAAAAGCAGATGTGAGCATTTCCATGTGAGTCAAATGACTATGTATCAGATTTTCGATTTTATAACCTCATTTGAATGTGGATTTTTAAAAAAATCTGATTCTAGCTGTCAAAATGCAGCGAAAAAATCCAAATTGGTTGGTAAAAAGTCAGAAACCAGCAACTTAGCATTATAAGTCTACCGGCATTTTCACCACACATTTTGAGCTATGGCATGTAGGATATATTGTATAGCATGTTGGCTGCCCAGTTCTTTTAGTTGTATTTTTATACAGTGTACAAGTTAGACAGCATATGGGTCTGCGATCTGTTAAGATCTACGTTTTTCCCCTCATGCTTTCTCACATTATGATCACGGTATTGTAAAGAATGCTGTCCTCTTATCAGGAAGGAATGCTAAGCACTCGTAAAATGCAGCCTACGGCTATGACTCAAATCCAAAACCGTAGCTGAACAATAGCTCTCAAAATACTTCTGATGAGCAACTGAACAATCTCTTAGCCCCTGCACCCAAATATGTGAGATTAAATTAAACTGCTGTTGGATGGCTGATTCTAATTATAAGCCTTTGAACCAAAGTTGTTAGCATAGCTAAAGTCAGGCTTTTCCACTTAAATCAGAGACTGTCTCTCATTGTACTTCTGCAAAAAAATACTTAGCAGGGGAGTGTTGTGTGTATGTTCAGTTTATGATATCATGAAATAACCCACACAGATTAGATACTGTAAATCTTTTAACCAGAGATCCTGCAGGCTACGGTAGCTAGCTGGCTACCTCACTTAGCTAATGGTACTGGGCGAATAAAATTTTGGTTGCTACGTTACATTTAGGTGAATTTGGTCAATGTTAAATAAATTACTGAGACAAAGTAAGTTTTGATAACTCTAGTTAAGTTTAGGTGAGACACATGTGATCTAGTTTATTAGCAGTTAGCTAACAAGCTAGCTATTTAGTAGGGATGGCATGGAGGCATTTTACATCATGTACGTTCCGATGCAGACTTTTTTTTTTAAATGGGAACAGATATGTTCCTATGCTGTTGGTGGAATTTCTTATTCTATAATTGTAGTAGTTTAAAATTTCACAGTATTTAATGCTCATTAATTTTACTGTTTTCTTACTCTGTGAATCAAGTAAAGCAGTAGATTTTTCAGTTTTCTATAAGGACTTTATAAACCTAAAATGTCTTGGCAGTAAAACCTTTAACGGTGTTGATGTCATGTGATTTTACAGGGATCTATTCAAGTACAGTGCACTGGTGAATCATGTGATCACTGATTGAGCATATTCACACGGTTTCTCCCACACTGCAAAGGTAAAATGTTAAAATAAATAAGATCTATGCATTTTTAAACTTACTAGCCTGTTAGATTTTAATGAGTATATAGAGCAAAGTGGACAAAGATGGAAACAGGAAATCCCCGAGACAGAAACATGAGGCTGGGGTCATGGCTATTCTAAAACATAGATTCTATTTTGGACCTGTCACCAGAGGTAAAAAAATAAAAAAAATTTAAGAAAAGAAAAAGCCTTGTAAATAAATAACACTTTGATTATTATTGACACAAATAAGGAGTGACTATGATAATATTTAATATCTAGAAAATTACTGAATTATAATGTAGATAGTAAAATTTTTAATGACGTATTCATCCAGCTGGAAAGCTGATCTGTGTTAATAAGAATTTGTCCTCTGTGTTTTCAAATTTAAAAATCCCTAAATTGCAATTACTGCTATAGCATACCATAGAGAATGATCTCTGCAGACTGTTAAAGAATAGTTACAAACTGAGGCTGCTCAGTTTTCTATTAGGGGATAAAGGGTATAATATAGTGGCAAAATTGTTCATCTGTTAGGCAGCGTCAATGTTGATTTATATATTTATTTTAATACATTTGTTTTAATTTTTTTTAAATAACTATTTTCAGACTGTCTACCTTTGGGTTTTGTCAGACAAATACTATGTTGCAGCCAAATTACATGGGGAAAAAAGTCAACATTTTTATTTAATTATTTAGAATTTTTTGGAGCATTAGATGAAAATCTAGACTAGGTTAAAAAGTATTTTTGATATAAATTTCTATTATTAGTGGGTTTTCTCTCCGGGTGCTCCAGTTTCCTCCCACAGTCCAAAGACATGCAGATTAGGTCAACTGACTACTCTAAATTGCCCATAGGTGTGAATGCGAGC
>JAQMYM010000002.1:3374612-3386790 GCA_030014255.1 Parauchenoglanis ngamensis
TGCAGTAGTATACTTCCTTTTAGCCATCTATAAATTAGCCAAACAATGATCTTTATGAATTTTTAGTCAATTAATTGTTTTTAAATATCACATTGTATTCTGTAATTGTGCTATAGATTCTTTAAAACACTGTATTATGGACTGTGGAAAATATCGTGCATATAACATCCAGAAAAAATAACATTGAACAAAAAGTGTTTCACCACTAAATCCATCTATTATACCTGCTGTATCAATTTTGATACAAACATTTTCTGCTCGATTTTTCTACAAACTAAATTTTGAAATTTTAAGTAATTCATCTTTTTTTTAACAAAGTAAGTGCTTATTTTGAAATATTGATAAAGATGTAAAGGAAAATCTCAACATAAAATTGTGAAATGACCAAAATACTTCACCTTGAAAAAACTAGTGGGGTGCTACTTAGATTCGGCCATCTTGAATTCATATAAACTACATGTCAGAACTGTTGTAATGCAACAGGTCTCCAGCAGGGGTAGAGGGCATGTCTCAGATTGTATACAAAAGGGTTTTATGCAAAGTTTGTATCTCATGGTGACGCATTGTGACTCATAAAATCATGTATCAAATGTGATACGCACGGCATTATATTAATAACCACACCGTGAGTAAAGCTGACGGGCGTCGGGACGTGACGTGTGCGATTGTATTATTAAATGATTGACTGTTATTTTTTTTGCAGTGTATCTGGGGCTCGTATTGGAAAGACGGCGACTGGGGTTACAAGTGCTGCCACTCGCTGGTCAAACAGAGCTACTGCACCGGAGACGCCACCAAGAAAACCACAGTGAGTTGACTTAAAAGTTTTATTCTCACAGTGACGCAGTGAACTGTGTCCTTACTGCCTACGTGGAGTAACGACGAGAACAGTCACTGTAAGCAGAAGCGCTAACCATGCTTTCCTTCGCAGAACACATCGTGTGTCCCGTTTGACGAGGTCGAAGATGAAAATGAGGAGGCACCGAAGACACTTTTAGAGGTACTGACCGTTCAGCTAACCGCTTTCCCGCTTCTAAATACATCAAATATTAAATATTTCACTCGCAATATTATACCATTGTAAAAATAACCATTCGTCATGTTTGGGACCGGGATGTGATGCGACGAGGTGTTCCACTTAAACAGTGGCTGAATTCCTTTGTGTCACACAAGCAGATGAAAAATTCTTGTTTGTTTTTGGGGTTTTTTTCCACCCCAATGTTACAGCGACGTCAAACAACCTCATCACCGGGGTTATTTCATCTCAATTACTGATTATAAATAAATAAATCTGATCTAGAGAGCAAGGTAGCTGATACTAGCTAGGACCAGTAGGAGGGTTGATACAGCGTACATCGCATAAGCTGCTTTTTATTTCCTATCAGCCCCAAGAAATTCAATTATCCAAGGTTGCATTCCCACAAGAAAATGCGAGTGTGATTGCAGCACAGTGCAAGAAAAGACGAGTGCGGCTCACGACGGACGGATGTGCGTGTTAGGGTAGGCAGTCTGAGCTATGAAATTTGGAAAGTTCTCTGGCTCTCTGATGAAGTGTGTGAATCAGGATGACTTTGACTTAAAAGCTCCTGCAGCCAAAAATGTATAGCCACCAATTGGGAGAAAAAGGGATGGACGAAGTGCGAGAAAAAGACGAGTGCAGGGTAGAGCTGATTTCCTGTAAGTGTTGGGTGAGCTGGCTTGAGCTGCCCGAGCAGGATGGCTTTGATCCTGGAACTCCATTCATTTCAGTGGGGTGAAAATAAATGACAGGAAAACGAGAGTATGATGGACCAGTTGAAGTTGGTTTGGGGTCAAAAACCGTGGGAGGAAAAGCAGGACAAAAAAAATGGTCTGATGGATAACAGTAGTGTCATAAATAAAAACACAAGCTTTATTTGATCTTGGATACTGTTTTAGAGATATGAAAGCCTGATGCGCTGTATTTGGCCTTTGTAATGTTTTCCTAGATGCACCAAGAGAAGATGAAGGACAAGAAGAAGAAAAAGAAGAAGAACAAGAAGAAAAATGAAGACAGCAGTGATGAGGATGACGAGGCCAAAAAGAAAGAAAAGCTGAAAAAGGTGACCAGTTTTAGCTAGATTTAGTTTAAGTGTGTATACGCTACTTAAATTCACAGCTTTACGCATGTAAGAAACGAATACCTTCAAAATAGGGTTTATACTAACTGACAGGCAGTGCTGAAAGTTGTTCGTTGTATGGCAGGCACTGAGCGCAGAGGAGCAGCGGCTGAAGCGGGTAGCGGAGATGATGCAGATGGACGAGCGGAAGAGACCGTACAACAGCCTGAAGGAGGTACGCGAACCCACCGAGGAGGAGATGGAGGCCTTCCGAATGAAACGCGCTCGACCCGACGACCCCATGGCCTCCTTCCTTAATCAGTGATCCGGAATCATCCTGGAAGTCTCCGACGCGTTTTGACATCCTTTTTGCTGCACGTGTTCTGTAGATTAACCGGTCGATAATCCAGTCATTTCACATATCAGACTGGGATTGCTTGGTCTTTCAAAACATTTTGTTTCAGTTGAACAGAAAGCTGTAAATATAATATACAAAACGCACCGTGTCGATGTATCGATCAGTTGTCCTCCATCGTTGCTTATTCTTTGCAACAATATAAAGATTTGAATCAAACAATTGTGTGTAATCTTTTATTCCGAGAGCTAGAAACTGGTTTTGATGGTGTGTTTGAGTTCGATGTTTATTCGCAGTATCAGACAAAAATGGGAGGAATAACACACTCCAGCTATGCTGTAACAGGAAAATAATCAACGATGGAGTACTGTGATGCACAAATGTAGTTACTCTTACCCTGAACTTGATTATTTTCCTGGAATCCTACAGCAATTTTCCACCAATTGCATTTTTAATGTTGTAGAATGTCCATGAATTGTTATTTTGTGTTATCACGCACCTATAAACAGTCTTCTTGACCAGTCTCTCTTATTTTTTTATCTCTCTAAGTGTTAAGAAAAAATGCAGCTTGTTACCATGAGACCCTTGGCATGCTCCTACACCCAAGACCTTAAATAATAAATACACTCCTCCGTATAACAGTGTAAAGCTGTGATTTGAATTACAACCAGAGCTGCTGCTGCTGCTGGTAAAAATTAATCAACACTTCGTGACCAGTCAGAATCTAGAATACATCTGAGCTGCTGTGTATAAATCTCCCCCTGAGCATTGCGACGTGACTCTACATGAGAATCTCCGTGAGACAACTCCAGCCGAATTTCACGATTCCTCCAAAAGTCCCCTCCTCCATGTCCAATCTGTTACATCATGTCCAAAGCATCTGGAGCGAGTGGGTCGAATCAGGGTGGATGCTGCTGCTGCTGCTGCTGCTGCTGCTGTGGAGGAGACCGAGGATATCGGCTAGAGAGCTGGTTTTGAGCACTCTGAGCACGTTTGTACAAATTTGCTGAGGGCAGATGGGGTCTGGCATTGCACGTGAGCGAGACCTGCGGTGAGTTCTTCTGCAAATGCATGTCACGCACTGTTTAGTCAGGGTGTAAGTTGACGACACAAAACGGAACAACTAACGTTAGCAAACCTGTGATGTTCTAGCCAAAAAGAAAGCTGAACCGTGAACCATAAATTAAGAGTGATTCAAAATGATTTAACACCCAGTTTACACCTGAAATGCTTGAGCGTCTTAGCCGGGAGTGTAACACACAACGCAGTGTAATGCGACACAAAACTTTAAGCTTGTCTGATGTTTTGCAGTCACAGCTGCGTCGTGCAGCCGCTCTTGCTGGCCGCTTGCCTGCTGTCTATCTCTTTTGTCCTGACCGTAAAATCCGCTGTGAAGAAAGAACACAACTTCACCGCTCACTCCTCTCAGCTCGTGTGCAGTTTGCCCGGCCCTCCAGGAGCACCGGGCAGCCCGGGGCCTGCGGGGCCCAGCGGAGGGGCAGGACGGATGGGTTCACCAGGCTCTGATGGACAGGATGGGGAGGATGGGGACGGGGGAGATAAAGGAGAGAAAGGTGACTCTAATAAATACATTCCTAATAATGTAATGATTATTGCCTAATGAGATCTGAAATGAATTTTTACTTCGCTGAGTTTCTGTTTAGCTAAAACTCTGTGACCAGAAACTCAATCTGCCAAACATTTGGGTCCTGAATAAATATGGAAAAAAATTTATAACACTGAAAAGTATAACTTAGATTAGGATAAAACAGTTCAGGGCATGCTGTTATAGGAAAATAATCAACGACGAGGTGATGTTATGCAGCGGGACGTGAAGCAGAGTTACTGTTTCCACCCTGAAGTTGATTATTTTCCAGTCACGTCATGTTCTGAAGTGTTTTATTCCTCTTATCCCACAGCAATTTGCAAACAATTACACTTTTTCTTTTTGTTAAGGAATGACACGTCATACTTTTATCCATTTTTAGTTGCATTTGTGCACTACTGCCAGAGTTGCAGTTTGAGACCAATCTTTCTGACCAATCAGATTTGCTAATTCAACAGCACTGCAGCGTAAAGAGAATTTGATTAAGATTAAGATTTCTTTCTAGACTGAATGAACTTGCTTGCTGAAGCAGAAGAACCTGACGCTTATACTGCTGCGTGTTTGACACATTGCATGTTCATAGTAATGTGTCCATTCTCTTCTTCTAGAAATCAAAGGCTGCATGTTCTTTGCATGATGGAAAGTAATATTTTGCATATTAGAAGTGGATGTGTAAGCCTAGGCAAGCTTGTCCACAAAGAGGCAGTGTTGCTGCAGGGTTTTTACTGTGGCCTTCCCCATGGTTGGCTGTTGCGTGTAAACAGTTGCCTGTACCATGTCAGGTTCTCTTTGTTTTGGTCTTAATGATTTTTTTCTTTTTTTCCATACCTAATTTTATTTTCACTTCTAATTTCAGGGGAACCGGGTCGCACAGGGAACCCTGGAAAACCAGGACTGAAGGGTCGCCTAGGAATTATAGGGAGGGCGGGACCTAGAGGTCTGAAGGGGGCACAGGGGGCACCTGGTGTGCGTGGGCTGGGAGGGCTGAAGGGTGAAATGGGAGATATGGGTGAATCTGGCATCCCCGGTGGATGTGATTGTGGGACGCAGGCACGCTCAGCCTTCTCAGTCGCAGTTAGCAAGAGTTATCCAAAGGAGCGCACGCCCATCCGTTTCGACCGCATCCTGATGAACGAAGGCAACCATTACAACACCACCAGCGGCAAGTTCACCTGCGTTGTCCCAGGTGTGTACTACTTCAGCTATGACATCACACTTGCTAACAAGCACCTGGCGATCGGGCTCGTCCAAAACGGGCAGTACAAGATCAAGACTTTTGACGCTAACACGGGGAACCATGATGTAGCGTCAGGCTCGACTGTGCTCAGGCTCAAGAAAGGAGACCAGGTGTGGCTTCAGATCTTCTACTCCGAGCAGAATGGCCTGTTCTTCGACCCGTTCTGGACTGACAGTCTGTTCACAGGATTTCTTATCTATGCAGACCAGATTCCTCAGAGGAATGTCTCTGCTGCCAGCTCTGGGACCTCCTGATGGAAGCGTTTCTGACAATCAGAAATACGGCTGCACCTGGTCGAGTCTAAGCTCTCGAAATTCACCATGATTTTTATGCACGTCACTTTCTTTATAACATTATAGTTCAGAGGTTGTCTTCCGAAAGCGACTATTCACCATTTTCAGGGATGTGTGATGTAAAATTATCGATCTGTTTACTAAGAAACAATCTTTATTCTACTAATAACTGTTTTAAATTCCATTCAAATACTAATCTAAAAATGTTGGTAATTCACAGTAAGTCTTTCTAGATGTTACACAATCGTGCTACAATGTCCTCACTGCCTGGTTTAGCTCCGTAGAGTTATTATTGCACTAGTGGTCAGAAATGGGAACAACAAGCACTAAAAGATGCCCATTGGGGCAGGAATCACGCTGCCCCTTGCTCACGCTATGAATATTCAGTGGAGGAGGAGCAGCGGACAGGACCGTTTTGCTAAAGTGGGCTAGTTTAAAAATCTTAATTAAATCTAATACATTCCCACAAACAAATGCAGCGTAAGTGCATACAGTGTGTCTATGATGTACAGAACCATTTCTATTGTAAAATTTTGTTTCCCATCAAAGACAGTGGAAAAAAAGAGAAGAAAAATCTTTTTTTTTCTGAGCTAGTTTCAGATCCTTTGTGTGCTTTTTGAGATGTAATTGGGCTGGACATATTGATCAAACCTGGCAACCCTGTTTAAGAGAGTTTAAGAAAGGACAAACAGCACATTTGCATTCTGGCAGATGCTTGGAACTGTAAATGCCTGCACAGGAAATTTAACTTGGAACTTGTAAGATTTGTAAATGATTTGTTGCAGCTGTTATATGTCATTTATTCCTCTCTCTCTCTCTCTCTCTCTCTCTCTCTCCAGCAAGTCAAGACAAGCTGTGCTTCGTATCTGTATAGTGTCTTTAACAATGTGTAAAATGAATAAAAAGAAAAAGTATAAATGATGCACAAAACTCTGCACATTACAGCTTGGCAAGTGAAAATATCTTCAACATCATCAAATATGTTCAATATTCAATATTATTAAAATTTCTACGAATTCCTTTTGCTCTTATTTTCAGTCTCCATTTAAATGCCGTTTACATCAGAGGTATGAATGTGAGTGCAAATATTAGGTCATCTTGATGCATCCTTTCGTTATTATTTTTGAATATTATTTATATTTGTGTAGTAATTACTGATCTAAAAACTCAGTAAACACAGACTCTGCTTTTTCCCCTCCTTACCACGTTCCAGTTTAAACGTCTGGTCACATGTGGATAACTTCATAATGATGGTCACACACACACACACGGTTTGGTCTAAATTTGAACACACTACAAACTACACAGGCTAGGGGTCACAGATCACAGCTCTGAACTGATTCCAGTAATGATGTAATGTAGTAATATTTTTTATTAAAATAAATAATAAATACTGTCCACCTACAACAGCATGTCTGATACACATATACAGTACATGCATACTATATTATCATATATAAAATAGCTACATCGTGATGCTGTGATACTATAATACTCCCCCATTAATGCCTCATATACTATATCCACCACTATATATAGTATACTATAAAGAATATTAGCATCATCATGCAAATTAGTACAAAACCTTAATTTTAGAGGTAGAAGATATAATTGAGTAGTCAGTGGCTAACCATGGCTGTGTTCCACTACTGTTTCAATTCCCTTGTTGTCTTCTAAGTACATCTCCTGTTGCTTTTTTAAAGGCTGTTCAAAACTTTATGAGCATAAGTGACAATTATTAGATGACACCTTGGAGTCAGCGTGACCAAAAGAGAAAACTTAAAGGTGAAATGGTGTGTTATTTCTTATGTTGGGGATCTTATTATTGCTTTCTATTACTCCACTAATGCATCCTTTGGTGAATCCTACATTAAAGTAGAGATAACTGAGTCAAAGCGCCTGTAGGATGTTGGTAAGAAATGATAGAGAGTAACGATGGGGATTGATTGGGAATTATGAGGAATTATGTGGAATGAAGGGGAATGATGGGGAATGAAGGAGGAATGATGGTGAAAAAAGGGGAATGATGGAGACTGATGGGAATTAAGTGTATTGAAGCAGGATTGATTGGGGAATGAGGGGAATGAAGGAGGAACGATGGGGATGGGATATATGGAATACAGAGAGCAACATGGTAAAGGAAAGGTGTTTGTTGAACTGCCTTTTGTCATTAATTTAAGTTATCTTTGAGCCACGAACAATAATGTCATGTAATAATGAACTTATGTGAAACAAAAACTGTAAGATAGCTATTTAAACTGAGTATTACCTAGTTATATCAGTTTATTGTGTTACTGTATACACAGCTTTGGATTTATCAGTGTAAAGTTTGCAATTTCTTGCCTTTTTGTTAAAAGGACTGATGAAATGACCCTGAAAATTATTCAGCTCTTATTTAAAAATACATACAAACAAACAAAAAAACTAACTGGTCATTGCAACATAGCTGTACAAAAACATGTCCAAAATGCATGTTGTATCGTGTTGTAAACAGACTTGTGCAAATAGACAGAACTGGCAATAATTTCCACTGCAAGTGCAAGGTGCAGTTGAATGATCTACTATGTACAGTGTACACACCTGAATACCTGTGCTGTAAGTGGCTAATCACATAGGTATGTCAAGTTTAAAATAGTAGCTTTCATCCAGGTTTATGTTATACACTTAACCTTGCTATACCTACAGAATATTTAAATATAATTTCACCACACTCTTTATATTTCTTCTTGTGCTGTCTGGGGTGAAATGGTTGATGGCTTGCTCTGACATGCCCTATTTCAATTTCCTGAAATAGAAACCCTATTGGTGCACTTTGAAAATTCTTTGAAGTTGATTCACAGAGAAGTGCTTCTTTTCTAGAAAGCAGTATTTTCCCACAACATTTCCCCATACATACAGTGGAACTGATATTGATGGGTGCTGTGACTCAGCTTCGTTGAGGTTTTAAAAATGTCAGTCACAGCTAAGTTGAGAAACAATCCACCAGCCAGTGATTTTCATGCTGGCAGCAGTGCTGTGGTCAGCAAATGACACTGATAAAGGGTAGAGGATGATTAATACGCAGTGTGTATGGAAACAGATGGGCTTCACTCTATAACTGTACACATACAAGCTTACTAACAATGTAAGTGTGTGTTATAAAGTGCAGTAAATTACAGGGTTTAAAACTGTGATATGGACTCAAAATAAATATTTTCATTGACATATTTTTCATAGACAGTTGATGCTAGGATTAAAGACACACACATACACACACACATATACATTCATCCATTCTCTATCATGCTTATCTGTTAAGGTCGTTACACACATACATACATACACAAATACACACACAAATAGTTTATAATACTTATATATTACTTGTTTTGATACTACTACTATTACTACTAATACTACTACTACTACTACTAATAATAATAATAGCAACTTTATTTATTTATTTATTTGCTGGTATCTGTGATGAAATCAACTAAAAAGAGCGAGACCGGAAGAGGACTTTCCCCTGCGTCATCAGTAACGTACACACTTCCCTCCACTTCCCTTTCCAAGAAAATGCTTCGTGTCGACCCGGACTGAACCATTTTGCCACTGTGTGTAGGGGAATCCTTAAAATTGTTCACATCCTTCTTTTAAACTTTTATACACGATTTATTTTGGCTAAAATGTGTCCACCATGTTTTCCCTTTTCATTAGTTACAACAACATTTACAAAACGTAAACTGCGTTTTAACTGGATTTATTTGAAAAAGTCGATTGAGCCCCTCCCCCTGTCGCGTGAATCACGTGTGTCCTTGGAGCGAGCTGATGACACAGGGTAGTGCAGTACCGGCTTACAGCACCGCGCTCGGTGACACGCCGAGTTTAAAGTGAGGGATTTCGGTTTACATGGTGTTTAGTGATTATAGCTAATCGGTTTCTTGATTTCCCGATATTAAGCTGTGTGGTTGCTGGTATTTTGTGTTCTATGATAGCTGAGTGATGATGTATCCGGTAAGACGCTGCTCTTCGCTCATACAGAGGGATCTGGCCGCGCTTTGCCTCTCATCACTGGGATCTGCTCCGAAACAACCCGCCGCCGGGAAGCACGCGCTCTCCACGCTTTCACTGCTCGGTGTGAGCCGCTGTGGACAGTCCTGTACCGGGCCGAGGCAGCTGGGAACCAGCTCATCTCCATCAGCACAGGGTGGGTGGCTCTCCGCCGCTAGAGCAGGTGGCGACCTGTCACTGCTGTACTTTAACTTAACATGGGGCAGGAAGGGAAAGGAGGCTGATACCGAGGAGACACGGTGATGATGGTGATGATGATGGTGATGGTTGGCAGCGTAAGTGACAGGGCGATTCGCGGTAACAGAAATGCTGTGCGCGTGACCGAAAGTTGCGCGCGTTCTCGTGTCACCATTTTCTTGCGTGAGCCTTTTGGTCACGTGACCTGTTGGCGGTTCCTTCATTTAAAATTGGTAGCGTTTTCTGTACAAACCCAGTGCTGAGTTGGTTCTGTCTGTCTATATATATCTATCTCTGTCTGTCTGTCTGTGTCTATATCCATCTATCCATCTATCTATCTATCTTTGTCTCCCTGTCTATCCGTCTCTCTGCCCGTCCGTCTATATACAGTATCTATCTTTCTCTGTCTCTTTATCTGTCTCTCTGTCTGTCTAGCTATCTATCTATCTATCTATCTATCTATCTCTGTCTGTCAGTCTGTCTCTGTCTATCTGTCTATCCTACTGCCTGTCTCTCTGCATATTTCTGTCTGTTTGTCTATCTAATATCTACATAGCGGTCAGTCTTGCTACATATCTATCTATACAATAGATCTTTCTGTCTGTCTTCCTGCCTGTCTATCTACATGTCTTTCGTACCATCTGTCTGTCTGTTTGTGTGAGTGTCCAGGAAGTAACTGCAGTGTATTTCAGTAATAATAGCAGAAGTAAAGTTAAACGCGGTGGATAAAGTTTCCAGAGAAGCAGGACGTTTTAGGACATGGGCACTTCTCCTGCGCAGCTAACAGCGTTGTGTACCAAGTTTCACTCTTTTTTTTTTTTTACGACAGCCACTGTATATAAACGTGTGTGTTTGTGTATATTTTTAAACCCCTGTCACGTGTGCAGACCGAGTTCTCCATGCTCTTCATTGCCATGTAATATGAGCAGCATATTTATGCACTGAAGACAAGTTTAGCATGAAGGCAGCCTTTGGGGAACAGAATCCTTTGACCTTTGACCTTTGGTCCAGAAGTTGCACAGTATGCTGAGGCGCGCAGAAGACGCCGTCACTTTTAGACCTTTTGAGATTGATTTCAGAAGACATTCGCTTGAATAAGAGCGCAGATCATCAAACTCCCGTAACAGGCGGATTAGCAGCGAATGTTTATAACCAAACAGAACTCTAAGATAAATAAGAGTTTGTCTGCTTGCAAGTCCTTTATCCGTAAAGTCAGAACTGAACGTCGTCTCCTTTTGCGTCCGGTGTTAAAATGTCAGTCCGCTTTGTCTTCTTTGAGATTATGGTATCCGCAGTACACACAGGTCTGTGTGTTGATATTGAAGGAGACGAAAATAACCGAGTATGTGCTGACGGAGTGATGACCATACACTGACCTTCATCAACATCTGTGAAGGTCTACAAGCCAGCAGAGACATTAATATCCTGAAGGTATCAGTCTGGAGTTGTGTTTGTAGTAATCTGTGTTTGTTTGGTCGTAGGTGCTTAATGGCTTGTCTTTTAGAAGCTGTGAGAGTTACTAGATCAACAACGCAAGAAATAAAGCGTTTACATGCATGTAGGAAACTAATGTAGTTAGTGAAACTAACATAGGAAATCTTCTTACCTTTACGTGACTTATGCTGTACATACAAGCACTTGCTTTAGATCAGTCAACATGGGGAATTGGGGAAATGCTGACTCAGGAGGGTGGCTAACATGACGGCGAGGTATCAAGGACCGTTCGAAACTGACTGTTTCCTGTCTGCTGAGATGGATCCCGTCCCAGTTGAAGGCATCACTGGTGTAACCTCGATTACCCATAAATCTGTGCGTCAGCTCCCTCAAACACTGGAGGAGAAAAAGATGGCAGACCAAACTTCACAAAGTGAATTTATATACAGTTGTGAGTTTTCAGGCTTTTTTCTCACTTTGATTCTTTTTGAAAACCCATTAAATTTGTTTGCTATTATTTTTGAGGCACTTGTTAGCCATCTAGCTAACGTTATGGTCATGACTGTCGCCTCCATTAAACCTGAGGGGGACATTTCATAATTACTCGTTTGGACCCCCCCACATTTAACATTAAATATGAGTTCACCCAGCGCTGTTTCTATTGCTTCGCGAAAGAATTCATTCCACTTGAAGGATATGAGAATACACACACCTCTGAAATTCCACTCCAGGATTCCCTGGTTACCTACAACAACAAACCGCACGCAGGTGAAGTGAGTCGTCAGTGCAGCCACAGACAGTAAAGCTGCGTGTTTGTCGGTACTGCTGCAGAAGGTAGGTCAGCCCTATTGCCTTCTCACAATGTCCAACTTTTTGCTAAAACCTTATTCTTTTGTTATATGCCCTCAAAATGAACCCTAGGCCACGTTAAATTAATGTTCAACTAAA
>JAQMYM010000002.1:3428522-3440970 GCA_030014255.1 Parauchenoglanis ngamensis
ACACACACACACACACACACACACACACACACACACACACACACACACACACACACACACACACACACTCATGCTTTCACCATCTCTGTCTCTCTCTCTCTCAGTCTCTCTCTTTGTCCCTCTCTGTCTGTCTCTGTCTTTCTCTCTGTGTCTCTCTGTCTCTCTCTCTCTGTCTGTCTGTCTCTCTCTCTCTCTCGCTCTCTCTCTGTCTCCATCTCTCTCTCTGTCTGTCTCTCTCTCTCTTTCTCTCTCTGTGTCGCTCTCTCTCTCTGTCTGTCTCTGTCTGTCTCTCTCTCTCTCTCTCTGTGTCTCTCTCTCTCTCTCTCTCTGTCTGTCTCTGTCTGTCTCTCTCTCTCTCTGTGTCTCTCTCTCTCTCTCTCTGTCTGTCTCTGTCTTTCTCTCTCTCTCTCTCTCTCTCTGTCTCCGTCTCTCTCTCTGTCTGTCTCTCTCTCTCTGTCTCTCTCTGTGTCGCTCTCTCTCTCTGTCTCTCTCTCTCTGTGCATCACTATATCACTATATTGTTTATATTTACTTTTTTCTCTTCCTCTTTGGTTCTCTCCATCTGTCTCTCTGTCTGAAGCCTCTTCCTGTTTTACGCCGTGTCTCTAGCTTTATATCTTCCATCTCCTTCTGTATCACCACAGACTCTTTACCCCTTCCCCGTTGTTCTCTCTCTTTCTCCATCTTTCTCTTTGCCGCTTACACAGAATCACTCTCTTTGTCTTCTCTCTTCTGTCTTTCTCACTCACTCACTCACTCTCTCACTCTCACTCTCGCTCTCTCTCTCTCTCTGTCATTTCTGTCTCTAATTTCCACCCCCTCACTCACTCTCTCTCACTCTGTTGCTGTTCTGTTCAGTGCAATTCTGTTCTGTTCTTTTTTTTGCTCTCTTCACTATTTTGCTTGATACCATATGACCATATATTCAGTTTTTTTTATTGCATGCAATTCTGTTCTGTTCTTTCATTCTGTTTTATTCTATTGAGTTCCACTTTGTTCTATTCTGTTCTTTTGTTTTTTTGTTCTATTCTTTTCTGTTCTATTCGCTTCAACTTTGTTCTACACTATATTATGTTCTGTTCTATTCTACTACACTATCAGAACCCAATCCAGAATGCCAAATACCAGGTAAGTTTTATTTAGGTTCTGCCGAAATCAGTTTCGGTTCTCAGTTCTCTGTAACCTTTTATTAAAAATCATATTGTCAAACAAACAAAGGCTACAAATCTGCAAGCAACCCAAACATACGAGGAGCGAGAACAGGAGAGTCTGTCAAGGTGGCTCGCTTACCGTGGCCGGCTCGCAGTGGCGCCAGTGTGATTTCAAAATAAAAGTCCCTGTAGCTCGCTAGCTGTACCTCCAAATAGCATTTCAAAATGGAGATATTTCAATAATAATAAAGATAATCTAATACGATAAAAGTGTATATATATATACTTGTTTACATTTTTAGATAACAAAGTCTTCATGCTTTAATTAAAGTTGTAAGCAGTTTTTTTTTTAACCATTCTAGAATCGAAACAGGGAATCAATAAGGACCGTAATCGATACGATTCTAATACTGCCCAACCCTACAGCTCTGTTGTTACTGTTCCACTGGGTTCTGTTCTATTTTTATTTTTCTCTGGCTTTGAGTCAAATGAAAATGAATATTATTTGAAAATGAAATAATGATTTTTGTGACACCAATTTGGAATACAAAGTGCTGCTTACGGTTTTCATTCGACTCACCATCATATTCTCGTTCTATTCAGTAATCTTTACTGGCACGAAGTGTGTAGTTGGAATGATGAGAACTGTTATTAACAAATAGGCAGGAATATTAGTGTGTGTGTGTGTGTGTGTGTGTGTGTGTGTGTCCTGTGCAGAGGTTTTACCTTCCATTCATACTGTGGCAGACAGACGCCTGGCGTTCTGCTGGAACACTTGGTGGTGTGTGAGATGTATTTTGCTCTCCCTCTGTTCCAGGTCCAGCTGTGGGACACGGCGGGTCAGGAGCGTTTCCGGAAGAGCATGGTGCAGCACTACTACAGAAACGTGCACGCCGTGGTGTTCGTGTACGACGTGACGAGCGCGGCGAGTTTCCGCAGCCTCCCGGCGTGGATCGAGGAGTGCCGGCAGCACGCGCTCGGCCACGAGGTGCCCCGGATCCTGGTGGGCAACAAATGCGACCTGTGCCACGCCGTTCAGGTGAGCACGGAGGTGGCCCAGCAGTTTGCAGACGCCCACTCCATGCCCCTGTTCGAGACGTCAGCTAAGAGCCCGCACGGAGGGAGCAACGACAGCGACCACGTGGAGGCCATCTTCATGACGGTGGCGCACAAGCTGAAGTCGCAGAAGCCGCTGGTGCTGAGTCAGCCGGCCAACACGGTCATGCTCAGCGGGCGGGATCAGGAGGAGGAGCAGCGTGGGAGCTGGGGCTGCACCTGCTGGAGGAGCTAGTGAGGGCCGGCGCTAAATCAGTCTGAATTTACTAGACGACCGAAAGGGAAGTACGCGTCACACGTTTCAAGGATTCAAAATCTACAAAGTGTTTGTGGGGGTCAGAGGTTACATAACGGACGGATCGGCTAGGACAAGGGATTAGAGGCTGATAAACTGCATCCCGGGCGAGATCCGTGCTCCATGGAAATGCCTAACTCGAGCGTGAACCTCAGTTTAGTGGACGCTGATTCAGATGGACATTCAGACGTGGCTTATATAGACGTATTTTAATGAGAGATGGTGTAAAATGTACTCTGCTTATTAGACTCCGAGGCTGTAATCTGGCTGAATAACGTCATACAACATTAAAGACTAAAAAATTGAAGACGCATGCAAACACAATACGAGGAATATTCGATTAAAGTAAATGGATAAACACTTCATCAGGACATACATAGGTGGATTTTAATTTTTTTGTCTTTGTAGTGTAATCCTTGAGACCACTGCACTAGGGAAACTACTCTGCTTGTGCAAACTTTAAATTATCGTAAAACTTTGTCACAGGTTTGCGTTCTAGGTTCGTCATTAAGATCAGCGCAGCTCGTTTCATATTACTGTACAGTGACCGGGCTCGAAGTGAGTTCAAAAAATAAGATAAATAGTTGTACCAGATGAATGCCTGATCCTGTGCAGGTGAGCGTGCCATGTGTAGGTGCCGTGCAGTGGATCTCATTAAATATTATTATGGATTTAGTCATTGGAAACGAGGTTTACAGTGAGCCCATATAATGGCAACAATACATTTCCGTTCTCGCTGGCCAGTCCGTAACGCCCCTCTGTGACTTGAAATGATGAAAACGTTTAAACGTAAAAAAATGTCCCAATGCTGCTCTCTGCTGAAAACGTACCACACGTCCAAGCTGCTTCTTCTGTTTGCGAAATTTCAATACCGTTGCATACAGAAATCCCCCATCCATGTTTTTTTTTCCTTTTACACCAGAATGAAAAAATCAGTAATCAGTGCAACTCATCTAAAGCTGCGTTAAAACTTTCTGATTCAAACAACTCACTTTTGTGGTATTCGCCATTTTTCGCCGCTTGGCCCCGGAGGCCACCCGTTCTGCTCACCCGTCCGAGATTCTCCATCCGGGATTCCCGTAATGCGATGTACGGTTTACTCCATAATCAATAATTGAACGTTTGTAGGATTTCTATGGCATGAGCATCGGAACCAGATGACGAACTGATTCGCTCTAGGGTCAAGGTCAGATCAGACGTCTGAAAGGACTAGACGTCTAGGTTTCATAGTAATCTACAGAAATGCATTCTTGACGATGTTTCCATCGCCTCCATACCTTATGTAAAAATCTAGCATTCGAGTTGTAGCTAGCTGATTAGCCTCTGCCATTAGCTAGGCCGATATCCGTATTTCTTTAGCACTTAATCAGTTTGCGTTCCTAAAACATGTTGTCTCGGATTAGATTTGAACTCAACACGAGGCACGTCTTGAGAAACATGGACCTGCTGAGCATTACGTCTTGTATACAAGCCGTGCAAAACAGGATGAACCCATGAGGAATGTCAGCGTGAAAGCGTTGGCCGGATTATCAAGAAGAGACTCATTTTAT
The DNA here is from genome assembly GCA_030014255.1 of Parauchenoglanis ngamensis. NCBI lineage: Eukaryota > Metazoa > Chordata > Actinopteri > Siluriformes > Auchenoglanididae > Parauchenoglanis > Parauchenoglanis ngamensis. The sequence continues at coordinate 3,432,575 of JAQMYM010000002.1, forward strand.
GATAATGTTAAAAATGTTAACATAAAAATGTTAAACGTTCTGCCATATTGTAAAAAAGAGATCATGTTATTATATCATGGATACCACAAAACTGGGCTGTTGATATTTAAAAGAAAAAAAAAAAGTACTGTGCGTGGAATGTACCCATGATCATGGCTAACGATTTAGGCTAGATCGATATTTATGTTTTTAATAAAATAAATAACAAGGGTTCACAGAGAAGTGAGTGATTTATACGCTACAGTGCATGAAAACGTTTTATACAGAACAGGGACAGAGACGTGACGTGGCGTAGCCATGGCGACAGTCACGCGCTCAAAAATTTATTGACTAGCTACGGGAAATAAAACAACAGTTAGCTATTTTCATATCATTAAGTTATGAGTAAGTAAAACATATATAAAGTGTTTGTTTATTTGAAAAGCTGCAGTACAGATGTGTGTTGTATTTAGCCGGCTTTGGGCCCATGCCTAACGCACTGCGTGTACTGTGTGCACGGCGTTCTCATATTACCAGAGCAGCAGGATCAAGTATCAGCGCCTCACTCAGCCTGCAACCTTTCAGGATGACTAACACAGCAAATGTGAGTGTGTGTGTGTGAGTGTGTGTTGCCGAATCAGGCCAACGAGCACGCCTTGCTTCTGAATCCTGCCTTGTTTTTCCTTCCCATAGTCGCCCGCCGCCGCAGCAGGTCCTGTGGTCGCGCTTCCCAGCCCCCTCATGACATTTTTAACATGGAGCTTTCTTTATACTGCTTCACTGCGAGTGAACAGTGACGTATCTCTGACTGCCATGATCGTCTTGCACAAATAAAGGGTGTGATTGTGGTGCAAAGGAAATAAAGCGTGGCAATTTCCTGCACGCAAAGAGCGTACTGTCGAGGGCGAAAGTTTGCACACCCCGTCAAAAAAGGACCTCTGTTTTACTGTTTATTTACAAATAATGTACCATTCCGGATCTGCCGATCTTCATGCCGCTGGATTTTAAAGGCGCCGGAATCCTCAACTTTCCCAGAATCCTCTGCGCCGAGTCTCGAGTCGACATTTTCGATGCCGTCGATATTACAAAAACAATTCGACGTCGTCCTGGGCTGGGGACTCATAGATCTTATATTGTAACCTGAAATTAAACATATTTTATCAAAGTATCTATATTTTAGATTCTTTTGACCGATCTATCGTTTATGGTTATTCCATATGGAACAGACAAGAACCTCAGACGCGCGGCCGATGAGGAAATAAAAGACGAGGCGTATTTTGTTCAACGCTTCCACATATGACATAAAGGAAGAAACGGTTTGAGATGGGTTTCAAAGGGAGCGGTCGCATGGACATCGCATTGGATTCTGGGAATGGTGAGCCGGGAGTTTGTACGTCCTCCCGGTGGGTTTCCTCGGTGTGCTCCGGTTTCCTCCCACAGCCCAAAGACATGCAGATTAGGTCAACTGGCCTCTCTAAATTGCCCGTAGGAGTGAATGTGAGAGTGAATATATTTCATTCTAAGGGTGTGCAAACTTTTGTGCTCAACTGAAGGGTTATTGTTTTTAAAGAAAAAAAGAAAAAAAAGATGTCTTGCAGGAAAGACAGTCTTCACGCTGCAGTGCTTTGGGGAGACGGGATTAGGTGTTGTGGTTAAGGTGTCTGCTTTATGTTTCGCCAAAAGTGATTCATTTAGTGCATCGTTTTCATTTCATTTCTGTGCCTAAAAGGAAACCAGGCCTCTGACGTCCTCCGGGATGATTTTGTTTCTCAGGATGTTTTTAATAGGTTCATGTTTTGTCCTTGATGATGTTTTCTGATCAGCCAAACTGAAGCTCTAACGTGTGGTTAAAGTCGATGCCTGTACATCATCTGGCCTACGAAGGAATCGGCCAGTTTCGCCGTCGTGTCCTCGTTTTTGTGTCCGATTACTGCCATTCGGGACAAACGGAACGGGGCGAGTCTGCCACCGGATTGTTGTAACTTTGTGTTTCAAGGAACATTGCTTGTATTTTTTTTTTTTAACAGATGGAATAAAGCGCTCTTCATTTCACAGTTGTTGTGATTTATTCATGAAGTGCTTTTCACACGCACGACTGTTGAAGAATTGATCTAAAAAAAACAAATTAAGAACTAGCAAAGCAATACCGTAGCCATCCTCTGTCCAATCCAAACTGGTGCAATTGGAGAACCGTAGAAGAACCAAAAAGGATAAACAATAAAAACGCTCATCAGCGCTGAAATTGTCACTCAACTTTATTCACAGCCTCTGAGATGTGAACTTTTCCCCTGTTTTTATTCACCTGAAAGTAAAATTTAGATTTTTTTTTTGTTGTAATTAATGAAAGAAACACGATTCACCTTCCTGTCATATTTAAGCAGATTAAGTTGACATTATGATCATGTTATTTTATAATAAATCATTTGGCATTTTATAAAATCTAATCTAAATCCAATCTAAAATAGATTTCATACATTTTAGAACACCGTTAAAATTAAACCATAAGCATGTGGTTTAATTTGAATAGTGTTCATAAAATTTAAAATTTCAGACATAAAATTGAATTCATGTTCTGTTATAGCGGTCGGCTTCCAGGATAGAGCAAAAGTTTGTATCCCCCAGCTTTTTTTTTTGATCTACAAATTAAAGTAATTTCCAGAAGTCAAAAATAAAATGCGGATTTTTGAAAAGTTTGCGGATACAAACTTTTGCTCTCAGCTGAAAATGACATGGAGTTGTCACTTTATGAATTATTACCTATTATCTGTGACAATAAGCTTGGTGTAATGGCTAAAAAAACAGAAAAAGTGTGCAGAGAAATCTTATATCCTAGAAGAAAAAGGCTTCATAGCGAAAGCGTCCAGGTAAAAACGATTTATTAAAAATTATTCGTTTATTTCACAGTATATACACACAGGCATTCCATGATATAAATTAGATAAATTAGAATGATAAAAACAAAAACATTGCTAACAGTAAAATGGCACCGAAGAAACTTCAGTCAGTAAATAGAAGTGCAAGGAAGCATATGGACCTTCAGGAGCTTCAGATTCCAGGCTCTTACTGAGAGACTTCATCTGCTGAAACGTCAGTGCCTACGCCAGCCTGCTGTACGGAGGAAGTGCAGAGAGTTCCTGTTCCTGTCCCTCTTCAGGGCAGCGCTCCATAAACGACACGGGCGCGTTAAAGACCCGCTCGTCTCCTGCAGGACACACAGCAGCGTCTCATCACGACAAAGCGGAGCGGAGGAAACATCCGTCCTGAACGACTTCCATAATCATTAACTTAAACAAATAATGAAACAAAAATCTGTATAATACTTATTTTACAATTTGAATTCAATGTATATAACATATATTATTTTATAACCATTTAATACAATTTATTTTCATTATTTCCTTTTTTGTTCAAAGTTTCCTTTTCTATTAATTGTCTTACATCTTGTAGCTTTTTAAAAAATATATCTTTTCTGGATTAAATTGTACGACGACTCGTTTTGTTAAAACCTGTTTAAACTGCATTTTTAACACACACACACGTCTCACCATGCCATGAACAGACCAGTTCACCCGAAGCACTCGTGTCATTCTGAGGAACAAGCGTCTCCTATAAAACACACACACACACTTTATTAGTTGCATCTTTCTAGGAAGAAAAACCCTGAATGAACCCTGTCATGTAATAAACACACAACAACTCATCCAAGACTGTTCTTTGGGCCTGATATAAACGTCTGCACCAGATAAATATTCATCCAATTATATATTTCCGCTCTATTTTGCCTGAAATATTCATCTCAGATCATTTATCACTACAGCTATATTAAAATACAGGATCAGGATAACACACGCACACACGATTATTCTGGAAGTTTATATTACAATACTGCATGTACCTACAGTAAATATGCTCAGTAAGATGTAATGCTAATGCTAGCTGATGTTCGCTACAGTATTAGCTTTTCTAATGTAGCAGAATGTTTACATGTTAAGACCATCTTCTAATCAAGCAAATGGAAAACATTTACAGTTCAAATGTTTTAATGGATATTGATGGCTGTGTTGCTAATTCATCCTAGATGATGATTGTCGAAGGAGACAGAACCTCACGATATCTTGAAGCTTATCTATTCATTTTAGAGATTGATTTATTTATTTGTTTATTCATTTTAAGCATTACGGCCTTCGGTGATGAAGCATTCTTTGGTCCTTGTGATCCTGGCGTCATGAAATCTTCGGTACAATACGCCAGCTTTACGTTATCAACAAGCTGGCCAGCGAACTGTGAAACGCGATGTATATTTCCCTGCTCAAATCAGTCAGTGTTTTAGATTTAATGAGCGCACGTGTCTGTCTGTATGCTTATTGATCTAAAGGGATTACTGTATATGCAGTATGGCTCATTTACTGGCTGTTACTCATTTAATGCTACTTTTCCCGTGTCTCAATTTCCTGAGTACACAGGAACATCCTGAGCACCCGGATGGTGTACTCATAACGGTCAACAAGTTGAGTGTGAAACGCCGGACACTTCTCACCCTCAATACCCATCTTGGCTACGTAGCAAAAGAGGAGGGACCACCAACCTTTTTTCAAAAACGCCGGCCGAGGACGCTGTAGTGGTTGGTACTGGTGCGAACATCTACACACTGTTTTCAGAAGTGTTTATTTACTTAACGATTCTATTACTTTAACGATTACTTAACGATTTATTTCTGTAACGATTCAGCGGATAATGTGACAATCGAAACTCAGACGTTGTGATTGTCATTAGCTGCAAGTTCAAAACTCGGTGCGGTCAATTTGAGATGAAATCCAGGCTCAACGCAAGCAAGTACACCGTGTGCAGAGTGTGCTACAGAGAAGTGCACTGACGGAGGTTTCCGGGTCGAGACGCAGCATTTGTTTACTTCTGATGCAGTGAGCGGCCATTTTGATGTGACGTCACGGTGACAACTAAGAAGGAACTCGCACAGAACCCCATGTTGACAAGGAGGAAGTCCAGGTTGAGGGAGCGTTTACTTTACTTTGGCTTGAACTGGTTGCAGGCTGGGAATTGCAAGTCGCGAGTGACACAGAAACAGATTTAACACACATTTCATCACTCAGGAGTCAACACTCACGCGTTAAGGCTCACTGAGTAAGTGAAGAAACAACGCCAAGGTTCCCCGAAGTGTCCCATCACAGATATTGTGTGTGTGTGTGTGTGTGTGTGTGCGCGCGCTCACCATGCCTGTGACCGAATCATAGCAGCCACAGAGCGGCAGGCTACGACACCCCATGTACGTGATGAGGGAGGAGAAGACGAACGAGCCGACACCAGCGAACACCATGGTGCTGTTCGCTCCCTTCACCATGCGGCTCAGCACAAACCTCTGCACAGGACACACACACACACGCACACGCGCACACGCACACGCACACACAATAACACTCCTACTCTGACAGAGGTAACAAGTAAGAGTGTCTGTAACACTACAGAAATCTGGGCAGACTCGTGTACACAATACACAAGGCAGAGTTAATGTGATGTAGGGAAGGATGTACCACTTCAGTGACATGCCGGGGGTGGAAAAGTTCATCGTCTTCCTCTCCGTAGCTGAGCGTCACGCCGGCGTAAATGAGGACGATCACAGTGGCAACGTGAGAGATGACAGCTGAAATGATCATGATGTTAACCTGAAGGAACGCATATAAAAACACATGGGATAAAGATAGACTTGACCGATCACATTTATTTTATTCAAACATGAAGTATAATAGTGTTAAAGGGGTTCTCTGCCATTTTTCAAGCTAATTTCTAGCTACCTTATTTGTAAAGTGTGTGCAAATACTACATCCAAAATATAACACACTTCCCTTTACTGGAAATAAAACCTCACAAATCATCGTATAATAGAAGTCTAAGGGCAGTCGATGTTTAGCATTTATGTTCATATGATTTCTATTAGAGAAATTCTTAAAGAATTTTAATGCAGTTTTATTTGTTATTATTAACTTTTTTTTAACAAATAATATTACATAAGAGTTTACTGACTGCCCCAACAACTGCCCTTTGACCTCCACTGTAATTGATGTTTTCTATACTTTTTTCACACCCGGGGAACATGGGAACATTTTCGTCTGTGCTAATCGCACATACACGACAGATGTAATAGATACAGATATGTTTTTTTTAAAAAAACTAACTCTAGAGTATTCCTTTAATACCGCCTATATTGCTTACACACTTTTCTAAAAAACATCATTAAAGAGCGTTCAATCCGATGAACATTTATGCCAGAACACTGCAGGTATATATATATTTTTTAGATATTTTTTGGATACATTGTATGTACATCGTGTCTACTCTTAAACACAACAGAACGTTTTTACTCTTTTGGTCCACTCGTGTCCGCCGCATTATCTGAAATTTAGCAACGTCGATGAAACTCCGCCCACTCCAACGTCACGCTCATGTCGTATATATGTGTGCATTGATTGGTTCTTGATATCGATGATATTGATACCAGAATTTTCTTAATAAAACACACTTACTTGTGTAGAAATATATTAAAATCACATTAAATTTCTAAACTTATTTTCATCCAAATCATTTCTCTCTCTGTTCAGAACCAAAAATCTAATTTTCTAGATGCATTTATAAAATGTTTATTCTTCTCCCTAGTCAGAATTAGAATTATTGTATTGGATTGTTTTTTTTTTTAATTCTGTTGGATTTTTTAGATTGTATACTGAAATGGCTTTTTTTAAATTTTTTTTTAAATGTCACAGGATGGTAATTTTTCTAAGTAAAAATAAAATAAATAAATGCCATTCCGACAACCCGATGTGTAAATGCTTTCCTCGCATGCACGAACATCATTCTAGATTTTATTTTATTTTTTTAAAGTTTGAAAGTTTACTCAGATGAAGCCTCATCTGCATATACAAGGGAATATTTTTGGGAGAAAAAAAAGCAAAAAAAAAGCAAAATAAGAATATCAGAAATAGTACTGACTGTGATATCTAACCGAAATGACCCTTTTCACCTGTAGTGCTTGCCTTAAAGAGGAATTTAAACAGCCATGTGTCCAATGTGTTACCATAATAATAATACAAATTGATTCAAACTAAACTGACCAGCGTGGGGTTCTTCCTGTGCGAGGCAAAAAGTGCGAGCACCCCAGGGATGGCCATGATCTACGAGATAAAGAGTACTAAGTCTGACAAAATGAAAGCAAACACATGCAGTTAATGATTCATAACTGGGATGTGATATAGAGCATATGGTTAATTAACAAGTGACCAGACAGTTCTGCTCACCAGTCCAGCCCACAGAGGAGCTCTGGTCTCACTGAGGGTCGTGTTCATACGGAAAACTGCATCTATAAAGCCAGACACAACACACAGGCCGGCGCAGGCCACCTGCAGGACTCCCCACAACACCGCCAGCTTCTGGTTCAGGATGAAGTACCTGTAGCGCTCCATGACCATGGGTCTTCAGAAACACACAAGGAGGTTGGATAAAACATTATGAGTGTATCACGGTTTATTAGAGAAATCACATAATGTCCAACAAAGTTGATCATATATTCACTGTAAATGTTCATGAGCTGCAATCTGTGTATCACCAGTTCATAGGAAAATGTCAAGTGTCTGTAGATCAGTGTTACATAAACAGATGCCGTAAATATCTACATTTTATTTCATTTAAAAATAAAAAATATAAAATAAATAAAAAGTGGATGAGACTTCCTAAGAAACTACTGTTGCTTTCCCTCGAGTTCTCCTCTCTCCTATTAATCTGGCAATTTCTATTTGCTTTAAATTGTGGATTTTATTGTGACTCAGAATTTACAAGGAGTAAGGGTTCATTTTTAAATGTTAAAAACTAAGTAAATATATAAAGTATATGCATGATCCGTTTCACTACTGGAACTGTGAACTCGAACCGGTCTTATTGTCTTCTCGCACGAATTAATAAAACTTGAACATGACTATGTTTTGATTTCGGCTTCATTTTAGCGCAAAACAGCGAAATTACAGCGAAAGATGAGGCTGTGGTGATGAATACACGTTTCGGATATCAAAACAGCAACAACAAAAAAAAAACGCAGAGAGTTTACCTGTCCTTCGTCTCTCCTGGACGTCTCACCACTTCCGGGTTTCGAGTCCAGCGCGTTTTACTTACCTGCAAGCCGCGCAGGTGCAGCATACAGACCACGCCCCCCTGTCAGCTGTCTGAGTGGGCGGGGATAGACTGACGTTTCCGTTTACTTTATAAAATAAAGATGATAAATTATGATTATATATATATACACTGCTCACAAAAATTAAAGGAACACATTAAAGAAACACTTTAGATACATCAGATCTCAATATGAAGTTGGATATCTATACAAATAACGACAGGGCAATGTCTTAGGAACAAAAGGA
>JAQMYM010000002.1:3469388-3499046 GCA_030014255.1 Parauchenoglanis ngamensis
GCACCTGTCTAATTTTGTTATGATGCATATTGCATATTTTCTGTTAATCCAATAAACTTAATGTCACTGCTGAAATATTACTGTTTCCATAAGGCATGACATATATTAATAGGAAGTTGCTACTTTGAAAGCTCAGCCAATGATAAACAAAAATCCAAAAAATTAAGATGGGTTCCCAAACTTTTTCATCTGACTGTATGCACTGTTACTCCTGATCATGCATGAAGAGGCTGAGTAAACAGAAAGGAAGTCACTATTTCTGGGGTGAAGAAGGAGCTGACGTAAGCAGATCGCTAATTCTGAGTGTATACCTGACTCCACCCCTGATAAATGTAGTCATGTCTCCATTCTTCAATCTTTCCAGACAAAAATGGCAGAAAAAATTTATTACAGAATCTCCAAACTGAAAGAATAACAATGTTCTTTCTTTAGCATCACCCAAGTTACAAATAACAGTAAGAAGCTAATTAATCTTTGATTACTTTTTGCAGTGTACCTTAGAAGGCCGTTTTATATTTTCCCCAGCAGTTACCCTGAACAATAATAGTACACATAGTTGTACATCATCATCACTACCAAGTCACAAACCAGATTACTATTTATTTGCCATAATGCACTGCACAAATGTCAGAAAACCACCCATCCATCCATCCATCCATCCATCCATCCTCTATGCCATTTATCCATTGCGGGTCGCAGGGGAAGGTGGAGCCAATCCCAGTACACCCTGGACAGGTCGGCAACCTATCATAGGGCTAACACAGAGACCACGAGGACATGGTTTGCCAAGGTTGGAGTGCCTGAACACTGAAATTGCACCAAATCAGACTCTCAGTTGGCTACAAGTGATGAAAATGACTTCTGTTAGTTGTCAAAAAAGGTAAGAGGCATTTTCCTATGTAGGGGTTTATGTCATGCATGTCTTTTGAGCTTTTGAGACCATGATGGAAACAAAGATCTCACTGCACTCGACCAGAGTACTCGGCCAGCAATGCTTTCATTATCGCCTGTCCCATTGTGTAGTAAAAATCAAAGCCTACCTACTTTTTTCACTACATAGTAGTACTATTCCAAGAATTAAATGGTTAAAATTGTGTAAAATTGACAAAAGCGTGTTAAGATTTCTTGTGAATCCATTATTGATGTTTTTACTAGCATCCACCAGTTATGATATCATATACATGTCAAAACTATCAGAAGATGAAATCGTGATAAGGATGTTTGAAATTGATGTCGCAGTGACGTCACAGACTTCTCATACCGTGAGATCATCATAAGATGAAACTCCTGACTGGGAAGACAAAACGGAATGGAAAAGAAATTTATTTACAGTATATAATAGATTTAATACACATTTATAAACAGGATAAGATAGTATACTTAATTGAAATATTGGGTGAATTAAAGCCAATTACAAGAGTAACACAGGCTTATGTCCTGTGATGTTTGCAACAATTTCTTTTGAAATGGTTGCATACAAGGCCTTAAAATGTATATGAACCCAAAATGGACAATGGACATTAAATGGGCAAATTCCTAGGACAAATAATGGACGTCAATAATCAGTCAACAGCCAACATGACACTGACCTATCCGCGTTGTTACACCAGCAGTGGATACCTGATACATAATGATACTACTTTTAGATCATTTCCATGTGCATTTTACAGAATTATATTTTCAAAGAATGTTACTAGGCAAAATGAGATTTCCAAGGAACATTCACAGCTGGACTTCTATGAAGGTTTAGGTGCCTTTTAAAAAAATACGTAAGTTTAAAGGTTTGAAATGTTACTGGTAAGCACGTTAAAGCCGAATAGCACACTTACTGAGTTGTAGTTGCCATCCAGCTCCAGCGGCTTTATGAGTTCCTCACAGTTTGGCTCAGTGTTGGAGCTCAAAGCCAGGGCACTGAGAAGCGCCAGAGCGAAGGTATATATCAGGAAAGCCATGGCAGATCCTTGTGCTGAACTACAAACAGGACACCAGCAGGAACTTTATACTCCTGTCTGCTCGGTCTAAGTTCACATTCAGAGTGACGCAACAGGTTGTTTTCAGGTGGCCCCTCCTGCTAAGTGCTATTCTCAGCAATTTCTCCTCATTGACCCCATGTCTGGCCTTGTGGATTTTTCACCAATATGTTTCATCGATGTTCTTTCCCACGCTTGGGTCCCACATTTTGTAACATCACAACCTTCTACATTTCTGCACTTTCCTTATATGGGCATTGCTTCCTGTCAATCAGTGGGAACCAAGCATCTGCTTTTTTGTCCATTAAAACCTATCCTTGGGTGAACCTCCCTTATAATATTTCTACTATTATAACGTTTCAATATCAGAATTTAGATTAAAAAAATATGAGCGCCCTCTAATGGGACTTGCTCTTTAATGTCAGATCTTCCTTTGTTGTCACTTCCACAAACGCACCCCACTATGTAAAAAAAAAAAAAAAAAAAACACCCAACAAATCTGTGTCTACCCTGAACTGCATAAATCTAGTGTGAGCACAGTTTCAATGCTTTTTTAGTCCCCCATTAGCTAAGGATTGTAGTAGATTAAACACTAAACTTTTTTAGCCATTTTGTGAATATGATTTCAAAATGTCTCATCTCAAATCTCTTCATTTACAAAATGATATATTACGATATAAACAAACACTTATCTGAGGGGTCTTGTTTTATTGGAAATATTTTTATTATTACAGGTTAGAGGAATGTTACCATATAGTTGTTGTTTTTTTAAGTACTGGATATTTAGCAAGATCATTTCAGAAATACAGGCTTTATGAAGTCAGATGGAAAGGTGATGGTTTTAAAAATTAACCTGTAGGGTTGGTACTGATGTGTAAAGAGTCAAAGTCAAAAACAATTGAAACAAAAGAAAGCCCAAGAAAGAGAAAAAAGCAAGAAAGACGAAACAAAATAGAACAAAACAACGAAAGAAAACAATACTCAAACAAGCACAATATGCATGTATATACACTTTTAGCCCGACATGAGTATAATACAAAATTACAGGATGAATTGATATAATAATACTAATTAAAAGTTCAAAACAGCTCATCTCAATCCTTCTCTTTTCATGGTGTTTCATCCTCTTTTCCATTTTGACATTCCATCTGTCATCATCACCAGTTTCTATGTACAGTGCTTGAACATACACATCATCCTTTTCAAATCAGGAGAATTTTCCACCCTTATTTTCTACAAATAAGCCCACAAAGTCCATAGAAATCAAAACATCCCAGAAGTAATTACATCCAAAGGTCCCCACGCAAATAATCATATAATATATATCTATTTATAGAAACAGATAGTCAGTATCTCTCCACCAATGGCATGCAACCATCCATAATTTCACAGATTCCCTCATTTTCTTTTCTACCCTTCATCTTAGACAGAGATGATATGAAATCCATCAGGTCTCTGCGTAAGTTCCTCTAGAGGTCACAGGGCATCCATGTGTCTGCTGAGTCCTGCGTTGAGTTGTTGTCCTTTTGGTTTGGTAAATTTCAGGATTGATTCTTTTCTGTGGATCCACTCAACTGTTTTAATGTTCAGATGCTCAGATTCAGTACTAATTGCTCAGAAATGATAAACATCAGTCTATACTTTTCCATAGCTCAGTAGGAGATAAGCAACATCCGTGTGTCTACTCAAGGATAGGACAGGATAGGTGACACTGCCAACATGCTGAATAGTGGGCTACAGTGGGCACAGATTCACTGAAACCTGAAAAACTTGTAAAAATAGCTAAAGATGAACAGGATGTGAGAGTGTCACAGATGGCTGATAAGTCAGAGTGTGTAAGAGCAGGCTAATCATCAGGAAATGCAGACTCGTGTTATTTGGTGATGCGCTGTTGGAGCAGGGACAATCCTGACGATTCTCCGTATGTCTTGCTGTGGTTTTGTCCCTGCGCCTGATCTGCTCCAACGCTCCTTCCTCTTTTCTCTCTTGAAGCTCCTGTTGACCAACAGTGGATGTCAGAGAGATCTCACCAGGGTGATGAGTGGAGGGGTCGGGGCAGTTCAACCAATCTGAGGCTACTGGTCGGGGAAATCCCTCCTCAGGGGCGGAGCCTGGGTGGGCAAACTTCCAATAGTGAGAGCCTTTGAAGAGGAACAGAGAACCTGATGGACAAAGAAGACAGAGAATTGAAAAGGTCTAGTAAACACACATGAAAGGTTTGATGGTGTGTGTGTCTGTGTGTGTGTGTGTGTGTGTGTGTGTGTGTGTGAGAGAGAGAGAGCGAGAGAGAGGCTTGTGTGTGAGAGATTTGGTTTGATGGTGTGTGAGAGAGGTTTGATTGTGTGAGAGAGTTCTGATGGTGTATGAGATGTTTGATGGTGTGTGTGTTAGAAGTTTGATGGCGTGAGAGAGGTTTGTTTGTGTTTGAGAGAGGTTTGATGGTGTATGTCTAAAAGAATTTATAAGTGAGAAAGGTTTAATAGTGTGTAAGTGTTTTGATTGTGTGTGAGAAGTTTGATTGTGTGTAAGAGGTTTGTGTGTGAGAGAGTTTTAATGGTGCATGAGAGAGTTTTGATGACGTGTGAGAGGTTTGTGTGTGTATGTGTGTTTGTGTGAGAGAGAGTTTGAGTGCGGGTGAGTGTTAGAGTTTGATTGTGTGTGAGAGAGTCTGAGTGTGTGAGAGAGTCTGAGTGTGTGTGAGAGAGGTTAATGGTGTATGAGAGAGTTTTGATGGCGTGTGAGAGTTTAGAGTGTGTGTGTGAGAGAGAGATTGAGTGTGTGTGAGTGTGAGAGTTTGATTGTGTGAGAGAGTCTGTGTGTGTGTGAGAGAGTTTGTTTGTGTCTGAGAGAGGTATAACGGTGCATGAGACAGTTTTGATGGCGTGTGAGAGGTTTGAATGTGTGTGTGAGAGAGATTGAGTGTGTGTGAGTGTAAGAGTTTCATTGTGTGAGAGAGTCTGAGTATATTTGAGAGAGTTTGTTTGTGTCTGAGAGAGGTATAATGGTGCATGAGACAGTTTTGATGGCGTGTGAGAGGTTTGAGTGTGTGTGAGAGTTTGATTGTGTGTGAGAGAGTCTGAGTGTGTGTGAGAGAGTTTGAATGTGTTTGAGAGAAGTTTAATGGTGCATGAGACAGTTTTGATGGCATGTGAAAGGTTTGAGTGTATGTATGTGTGAGAGTTTGATTGTGAGTGAGAAAGATTTAGTGGTGCATGAGAGAGATTTGATGGCGTGTGAGAGGTTTGATTGTGTGTGAGAGAGTCTGACTGTGTTTGTGAGAGGTTTAACGGTGCATGAGAGAGTTTTGATGGCATGTGAGTGGTTTGCTTGTGTGTGAGAGAGGTGTGTATGAGTGTTGATAATGATAAAGTGTGAATCATGGTCTATCAGGCCTCTTACAGTTACACATGGACATGTTGTACATACAGTACAGAACCCATCACATCATTCCCTTCTCCTCCTCACCATCAGTCTCTGTAATAATTCCATTCACTCCTCCTTCAATGAGCTCCGTCCACACCTGACCACTCTCTCCTCGCTCTCCTCCCGACCCCCACACCACTCCTTTATCAGGGTCCCAGTGCACACCCTGTTTCTCTCCATCTGAGCCTGTGAGATTCAGAGCAGACAGCGGCTGGGGGAAACCGTCCTGCAGAGACAGATCCTTAAACTGCCAGAACTGAGAACCTGAAAACACACCATGGTACTGTGTTATAGATGATCCAGTCTTTAACAAGCACTGTACACACAAATATGTAAAATATAACTAGTGTGAGTGTAAAAGTGTAAAATACAACATTAAAAATGCAACGAATCAATAAATAAATCTGTTAAAGTCTTTAAATTCAGTTTACCAATAAGCATTACCATAAGCAATTCTACATATCAACAATTACACTGATATGTTTTCAGCTTATGTGACGTGTTCGCCATGTATAAGTCGTTACTATAGCAATGATAGCGTATTAGACACCATCAGTTCTGTTTCACATTTTGGTGACAGCTTCACCAAAAAAAGTGATTTCAATTCTTTTTATTCTTTACTCTGTCAGATTTTGATGTAAGATGTTGCATGCAGCATGAGGACGCATGGAGAAACTGACTGCTGATGAAGATGATGGCGTGATCGTCATGTCTTTCCAGAACTGCCCTCAATGGAGGCAGAGTTTTGGGTAGGGCAGCCCAGAGTTTGCACACAGACACGGCTCGCTGAGACACCAGACCTCCTCTGTTCACCCTCCACATGCTCAGACCTGAGAGCAGAGTCCAGTTATACTGTATTTCTAGTAACATTTATAAAGCCTAATGCTACATGATAACAATGTCCTGTGATACTCCATCACAAGAGAACAGAATCAAATGTTAAAAAGAAATCTAAAACCTGAGGAAAGAATTGAGATTTAAGAGAAATGATTTGTGTACAAAACGTGGAATGATCAGGTGTGTATCTCTCCAGACAAAAAAGAAAGAAAGATGTAAAAATAATAAGGAAAATATATAAGGAAAAAAAATGTCATCTATTAAAAAAAAGGGAAATTCATAGTGAAACTTCCCAAGCAATTATTAATTTTCTTTTATTCATGAATGACGGTAGTTTTTCTCCTTTTAGTGTTACATTTAATGATCTGTGAAACAAATTATTTCTTGCTTTATCTTCTTACAATGATATGGATAGCCTCAGATGCTAAAATGGCTTTCTACAGAAAATTCCACCATATCAATGATTATTAGTCTTTTTTCTTACGTTACGTGCCATTCAATTGCCTGAGCTGTTTCTACAGAAAGGATAATGTTTTAAAATGAAGGTATTAATATAAACCTGTGTTTTGCAGCTGCATTAATATCAGAGCTGCTATTATAGAAAATTAATCAATACCCTCTCACTTGTGGTATCACACTTCACAGATACAGAAGTGGAATATCGATGGTGTCACATTTCCCAGCTTCCAGTTGGTACACGCTGTTTTGTGCGTTAAATCGATACAGCTGTGTTGACTGAGACTGATGCACAGATTTGAATCTGCAACTCCTCCTCAGGATGGACAAAATCTGACCCACAGGATTACCATACAGCATGTGAAACATAAAAAAAACCATTTAACCTGCCTTTGAAAGTGAATGTAAAAGATGAAGTGAATTTCTTTGACTTGTCCTTTAACTTTACCCTGGAAGCCCTGGAACTTTACCTTTGAAGAAAAACGTCTCCCCTCTGATTTTAGCAACCGCGTCGAAACTGGTGTTGCAGCGATCCAGAGAAGGACTGAATTTAGAGAGAAGAGAAGCAAACGCACACCACTGCTTTTATACACCATTGTCTTTTAGAATGATTCTCAAAATGTAGTTTTCTCAATTTTCTCAATTTTTCAATGAATCAATAAACCAAAGCCAACATCTATCAGCAACAACAACAATCAGATAACGTACATAACAAGGCTTCCTTTACTCCTGCATGGATGTTCATCATACCTGTCCAGGTGACTGTGTGTGTGTCTGTGCATGTGTGTGATCCTGTGTGTGTGTCTGTGAGAAAGGTTCAGTTCAGCTTCTGCCTCTTGAGGAGGACTGTCTGTCTGTAGATGGTCACCCCTCTTCCCTAAACAAAGTACATTATATTAAACTTTACACACAAGCTCTGCCTCAGCCAATGAGAAATGAGTAGATTTTAATGAACACATCAGCATTATTATGACATCATATATATCAGGAGAAGATTGGATGGATGTCAGACTGATTGATTGATTGATTGATTGATTCATTGATGGATGAACTGATGGATGAATGACTAAATGGATAGATAGATGGATGGATAGACAGAAAATAGGCAAAAAGAAAGATAAGAGACATCCAGGCAGCCAGACAAAGTAATGGATGCATGGATGGATTGATTTATGAATTAATTGATTAATGAATGGATTTATTGATACAAATCGATGGATGAATTAATGCTTGAATAGATGGACTTACAAATGAATGGATGGATGAATGGATTGATTGATTGATTGATGAGCATATAGATGGATTATTTGATTTATAAGGTTGGCTGGCTGGATAGATGGATGCAGGGATAGATCAATTAATGGAATGATAAATTGATGGATGAATGAATGCTTGTACAGATGGATGGATGGATGGATGGATTGATGAACTTAGAAACCGACAGCACCAAAGGATTGCAATTATGCATTTCTCACTACACATCCTTCCATCCTGTTGCTCATCACTCACAATCCAGAACATTTTTGGCATAGTCTGGTGGGAGTTACCGTAGAGAGCGGTGATGTGCTCTCGATCTGGAGAGCCCAGGCTGAAGTGGAGCGGGTCTACCAGGGGCCCTTGGTAATACGGCCTCATGACGGACCCCCGCGCTGAAGAGTGGGAGAGTCCGAGAGCATGGCCGAGCTCATGCACCAGCACCGTGAACGCATCCGTGCCTTCAGAAGCTGCCAGCACACAAAGCACACATGTCAGTGAAGAAATTGAACCAAGCGTGTTTCAGAGTCTGAAGTGTGTGTGTGTGTGTGTGTGTGTGTGTGTCACCTGGCTGTCTGAATGCCCACTCCTCCTCTGCATCCAGATGAACTTCACCTGCTCTGTCCGGGTCAGAAGGAAAGAATGCATGACCAACAGCTCCACCCACCCCATCAAAAGGGTATCCATCACCATGTGAACCATGCAAGAAATCAATCAAGAGATCCGCCCCATCTGGTCCTCCGACCTACCAGTGTAATAAACAGGGAGCTGCTAATGAGTTTGCTGTTGTTGAATGAACAGATCTGCAAATAATTATTTAATATCAGTCTGAAATTTGAGTATAGTGGTGCAGATTATATGCAAATTTGTTGTGCTAACATCTGACCTCATGAAACTCAAGAGTCGTTGGTTCTGCCCACACTTTCAGAGCGTAGAATACCAGAGAACGAAACATCTCATGGGACAGAGCAGAGGAGGTGGGGTATGTGTGCAATCTGAGCGAGAGAGACAGAGAGAGAGACAGAGAGAGAGAGAGAGAGAGAGAGAGAGAGAGAGAGAGAAATGATTGATTACGTCATTAATTTATAGAAGCTGTGGAAGCTGTTTTATAACCAAGTTGTGCTCCAGGAAACTGATCTTTGGTCCCCCTAACATAGTGGTCACATTTATGTTCCTGCATAGAAGCAAAGATTTCTCAAGCCCTGAACTCGTCCAACATACAAACACTGGGAAACATGAGCTTAAGATGATACAAACCTCCAGTTGATGTTTCTCTGAGTCCAGCTTGAAACAGCTCTCTTCACCCTATGGCCTTGAAGCTCAGTATCTAAGTCTGACTCAAGGATCTGACTGCCTTCATCATCAGGAAGTGAACAGCGCGGCGTCTGCATCAGTCTCAGCGTCTCCTCATCTGAATGAGACAGAGGAGAAAGACAGAGAGGTGTGATTGTTCAGTGCTAAGTGGTTGGAGAGTGACATGGAACAGAAAGGTGTATGTTACTACCCAATGCTCCGGTGTCGTGTAATCCAGCAAATCTCTGCATGGCCTTCAGAGCGTGAGTGACGGCGGTCCAGGCCTGAAGCTGACCTGTAGAAGGGTCAGGAGGAGGCAGGTAGCCATACTTCATAAGCCAATCCTGTTAAAGCACCAAGCATTATTTAAGCTTTTACAATTATTTGGACATTTACTTGTATGTTATTCAATTTTTCATTAGAGATAGAAAGGGGTAGATGCATGGATGGATGGATGGATACATGGATGCACTTTATTTATTCCCAATGGGAAATTTGAGTGTTATACCAACAAAGGACATTGGAGTACTAGACAAAGATTTAACATCAACATATAACAATTAAATCTTCTGGGTTTTTTTTACCCATGCAATTAAGCCATTAATCATAATTAGGCTAATTTCATCAAATTGCATTTTGGAAGTTTTTGGTCTTATTTTACAAAATCGACACTTTATTACATTTTCTCAAATGTAAGGGTACCCTAGAGGGCACCTTATCACATCTTTACCAACCATAGGAGCACTCTAGAGGGCGCTTTTGCAGTATCTTTTCAACCATGGGCGAAATGGGGTGGGGACAAGTTTACTAGTGCTCTTAATTACTTACATATTCAAGAATCAAAATAGCTTTAAGTCTTTACATTTTAATTTAGACATTCAAAATAATTGTTAACACAAAGGACTCTCCACAAAGGTCTCTCCAGCCATGACTATAGATCATACAGCAATAGAATAATCTCCTCTGTGTTTATTTCCTTTTTTGCTTGAATTTCAGTTCAAAGTTTTGAAACAAATTGATCAATGTAGGAAAAACCCTATCCCTAAGAGTCTTACTTAAGCTGCTGTGAAATAAGATTTCTTTTAAAATTTCATCAGTTAATTCATCTGTATGTTTCAAAGTAGCAATCTTGACAGAAGAACCCATGACGATAGAAATGAAGATAGAAATGTTTTCTGAAAGAGTGAAATGCAAAAAGTACAGCCACTTCCTTTTTTTATGTAAATAGCATAAAAACATTTCTGTCCCAGATAATTCAATCTGACTAAAATCTGACTACATAACACCATAAGAAGTCCTTTGACACATATAAGAGTCTCACCACTAGCCTTGCACTGTCATCCACTGTGGGCGTAACAGAGGGAGGAGTCTCAGGTGTTACTGGGGCAATGGGCGGGGCCAGTGGGACAGAGACCGCCCACTTGCATCCACAAAGGCTGAGTGTAAGCATTGTCCACTGTAGCACCTTCATACTGAGAAGTTGTAAAACATTTAAGATGAATGATAAGCTCTGTCGTCAGCCAGGGGGAAGGGTTATGGATTCCATCTTCAGTGAATCGGTGACCCTGGAACGAGGAACAACATGGAGGTCAGGACCACAACTGCACACTAGACCAGTGGTTCTCAAAGTGGAGTCTGTGAAACATGGTCAGGGGGTACATGACTTTATTTATTTATTTATTTATTACATTTTGTTACACTTGTGGAAATGTCACATTATCACATTTATTATATTTAGGGGTCCAAGCACTAAAGTTAACTCAGATCTGGCAACCAGAATTTTGAGAACCACTGGACTAGAGAGGCAAAATATCACATCGCAATACTTGATATCATCCTAATACACACTTTATACATTTTAGCTGATGTTTTGCTAATACAGTGCCAACAAGGGCAGCAACAACATACAGCAAGTTATGTATTTTTGTCTGCTGAATTCTCTTTTTTATTTTTGGCCAAATATTAACGCAGCTGATAAAGGGATAAAACATGTTATTTAGCAAAGAAAAAGATTTAACAGAAGCTTTATGCGAAGTGTTTATTTCATTGACGATTTGTATAAGACATCTGTTTCGTGGATGTCGATTTAACATTTATACATGGCGTCGCCATTGTGCAACATTTCTTATTAACTTCAAGACAGTGAAAACCAAAATGTTATATATATATATATATATGTATATAAATTTTTATAAACTATAGGTTTATATTGCTAATATATGTGATAAGACAATGAGCTAGCTTCTTTTGTAGTTCCAGAGCATGTATCTATAAACAGATTAAAAGCATGCCATTAATTAATTAATAATTGTAATCTCCAAAATTCTTTGGTATAAGAAGACTAAAGAGGAATAAAACACCTCATGATGATTAGTTATAGGAAAATAATCCTCTCTGTGGTGGTAACAGTATTCCACTTTACTTTCGTATCACACGACCATGTTTGTTGGTTAATTTCCTATAACCGCACACTCTCAAGTGTTTTATTTCACACACTGACAAAGACAGAACTAAAGCTAAAGTGAAGGTTGGTTGGAGAAGTGCTCACACCCATCAGCGTTACATACACTAGCGTACAAATAATCACAAGAAGAAGCTGTTTAAAATACAACAATAGTGTCTTTGTCTCCACCACACCTTGTTCTTTCCACCACGTCCTCTTTCACTCCTCTCTGAGAAGTGCTTTTCTACTTCTTCTCCCTCATTCCATAATTCTTTTCACCCACCCGCTCACAGACGCTTTTCATCCACCCGCTCTCTCCCTTAATGAAATGACACCTTGTAATTTAATTAAATCCTCACATCCTACAAGCGGCTCGTTGCCGCTTACACAACGTCGTCTGCTCTAAATTAAATCCACCGTCAACGCCTCTCATCTCCTCTCCTCTGGTTTTCAATCATGCAAATCCATCCTTCTTCAATCCACTTACCCGTCTTTACAAGCAAAACTTCCTGGCAGCATTAAAGAGAGCTCTATAAGGGACCTTTTTACCGGATTCGTCATGTGTATATTGGTTGTTTTTGCGGTCACATAAACATGCACTTTTAATTATTAACATTAATTATATAGTTAGATTCAAAACTCTGACACAACCAAGAAGGAATTATTTCTACCAAGCATTTTTGGGATAGTTCCTGATATAGAACTTAAATTAATGACCTTATCGCAAAATCTTGCCGTTCCATGAATAATGCTGACTGCCTAATTGTTTATCGGACCCTTTCCTGGCTTAGAGGCAGTCCTCTTTGGATCACCGTTTGACCTTGTTGTTTATATTCAGCTGACTATTGTCCAATTCTTGACCTCGATTTTGGCTCATCTTTTCACTCTGCTGCTTTCTGCAATAAAACAACTTCACATCTGGATCATCGCTCTGCATCTGTCCTTTACATTACAACAACATGTAAACATTACCTGCTCAGAGTTTACTGTATAAAGCTTGAGTATTAACAGCAGACTTTCAAGAAAAGACCGTAGCTTTATTTGTTATGAAGTAACTTCTAGGAGCGGGACATAATTTTAGAGCATAATTTGCAACTAATTAAGTTTTCCTTGTGTGTTTTGTTCCTGAATAAATGCTGATGAATAGATGGCCAGCTGTGGATTTGCATCTACAAGAAAATGATCAGAATGCTTTAATGTAATAAAGATTTTGAGCGTTGACACAAAAATTTATGACACAAAATGTCAAATTTTGTTCTTGTATAAGCCCCTTAAAACAATTAACCTCCATGGCCTTTAACCTTCATTTCACCTGAAGTTAAACAGGCATCAGGCGTCATAACCTAAAGCTAGCAAGCAAGTAATAATTTAATACTTTCTAATAGAACCTGCCACCTTCCAGTGCCTAAGGTCTTGATGTTATAGTTATTTATAGAACAGTGCAGTTTAATTTCTTGGATCTGATTGGTTAGAAGATGTTAATTAATTATCTATAACAGCAACTCTGATAATAGTTCCTGCTGCAAGGCAAATCACAGGCTTTTATGACTATACATGTTATAATAATAATAATAATAATAATAATAATAATAATAATAATAATAATAATAATAATACATCATTATCATCATCCACAGGATGTAGCTTTGACAATGTGGTACATGACACAAGAAAAGGAGAAGATGAAATAGAGGGAATAATAGTAATAAGAATAAAATAAGATAAAAAATAAAATAGTAATAAATAGACCAAACAAAAATAAAAACGCAGAATTTAAGGGACATAAAACGAACATGTGAAAAAGAAAACCAATAAAAGGAGAACACTGCTAATTAAAAGCTCGATTTAAAAGGTATGTTTTCAGTTGCTGTTTCAAAATTTCCAATGAGTCTGCCTCTCTAATATTTCTCGGTCTGGTGCTCCACAGTTTAAGTGTATAACAGGTAAACCGCGCTTCCCCAATCTTATGTTGGGTGGCTTGTGGAGTATTTAAAAGAGGTAGAGGACCTAAAGGAACATAAAACGCAGAAAAGCGGTAATGTCAGAGTGTGCTGAACCATTAAGGGCTTGTATATGAGTATACCCTCATATGTTGTTGCTTCTATAGTAAAAACTTTCACAGGGACTTGAATGGAGAACAATCCACGTAATGTAAGGCAGTGTCTGCGCTTTGTAAGAGTCAGAAATAAAGCTGTAAGCTTTCCAACACGGGAAAGTCATCAGGATGGAGGATGATGTGGTTTCCAGTTTCTCGATGACATAAAAAGAAGGTTTTTTTTTTTTTTTGTCTTATTATCTTCAAAAGGGAGGAGAAAAAGAGCGGCTGGTAAGAGAACATCTGTTTATAGCTGCTGTAAGGTTAGTGATAACAGGAAGGAACTGGTTTTGCAGATGTTCCTTAACATTAAAGGAGACGATACATGAACAGAAAATACAGTTTTTTCTTTAATAAAGAAATCTTCAATCGCTGATGAAATGCTGGAGGTATAAGAGGAATAAAATACTTGATGTCCCGTTATAGGAAAATAATCAATGTCGAGTTGGTGAAATGAAAACATCACACATCTGGAGCGTTTACTTGATTACTTTTCAACATATTTGGTATTGTAGGCTTAGTGGTGACATAACACACACAAGGTAAACTTAAGAAGTTGCAAAATTATGAAGCTGAAAGTTTAGTCCATTTGAAACATATCAAGCCAGACATTTATTCAAAATGTAAAAATATTAAAAATAGCGAGCCTTTCCAGCAGCCCCTGTCCTTAAAATATGACACGAAATACATAAATAACAACAATGCCAATATCACACACTTCCACACAAAATAAGTCCAATACACATGTTTGTATATAGCACATTTCATCTCCTCTGAAATCACCGGTATGAAGTTGGAGAAGTTTGAAAGAAGGAAAATAACAATGTATGGATTATTAAAGATAGAAAACAAGTGAGCCCTTACCTTCGCTCTGTCCTCAGAACTCTGTGTCTTTTCGCTTTATCTCGCCCACTCTGTCCTTCTCTCCCTCCTTCTCTGTTTCTCTGAACAGATGTGTCCCTCTCATCTCCTGAGCTCTCCCCCTCCTCTCTCACGACCGCCCTGCTAACACAATAGCCCCCTAAACACCCCCCGAAAACCAGGCTGCTCCACCCCAGCTGATCACACTGGGCAGCTGTGTGTGTGTGTGTGTGTGTGTGTACATGCGTGTGTGTGCGTGTATATTCGCGTGTTCGTGTGTGTGTGTGTGTGTGTGTGTGTGTGCGTGTGAGTCTCTGTGTGTGTGCGCGTGTCCATACATGCTTGTGCGTGTGTGTGTGTGTGTGTGATCTGACAGACAGCTACTTTTTTTTTTTTTACCAAAATCCTCTTAATAAAAGGATTAAAAAGATTACAAACAAAGATTTCAACAGATCTGCTGCATTACATGTCAAATTTCCAACTCACTGAAATACACCTGACTCCTGACCATCGATTTCAGCTTCATTATTTTACCTGGAAATTAAATGCCACTTGACAGAGAGGACACAAATGATTGAATGCTGAAGCCCGACGCAGAGGGATTTAGAGATAAGTGCATTTACGCATGTCGGAGTCTTACATGCTGTCTTGGACTATAGTTTAGGATTATAACAGAGAAATAGAGATTCCAGATGTGCTGTCAGGCTCTCCGGCAGAGCAGCGGTGCGTGAGTCTGAAGGCAATGACTTGATCAGAACAGCACACTAAAGACAGCCGAGCAGGACGGTTAATGTTTACAGATTATTTTGCTAAATGTCTTCATGTAGAGCGTGATATCAGGGAACAAACACAGGATGTTTCATTAGCAGGATGCAGATTTTGCTTTGGAGTCAAAACTACTGTCAGAGCTGCTGTTGTAGAAAATTAATCAACAAGTCATATAAAAACAAATCCTGCACTATGATCTCCCGAGATCAGTTCAGGTCCGTTATAAACAGAATAAGCATACGAAAACAGAATGGATCAGGTGAAAGAATTTAAAATATAGATATGCTGACAAAATATCTTCAATTTCAGGTTACGGTTTAAGATCTATAGCATAGGACTTCGTCTGGATTGTTGCAGATTGTCTTTGGAATATCGATGGCATCGAAAATGGCGACTCGCTCCTTGGCACAGAGGATTCTGGGAAGGGAGGGATGTCCCTTTAACATCACTCACAATAATGAAATAATGTACTGGACTTTTCTTTAAAAAAACAAAAAAACAAAAAAGCAAACAACAGCTTCAAGCCATTTTAACTCTAATAAATGTAAGATGTTAAATAAATAACATTATAAGAGGAAAAGTGTGTCAGTTTTTAAAATTTTAAAAGGATGAAAGGTTTGTGCTCTTAATATTAAAATATTTATTATGAATTTGAGCACTGGAATGAATTTTTAAAAATTTTTGCTTGACGAGATCGTTCCTGGTTTAACTTTCTAAAGTCAATAACTTAAAGTATAAAATAGAAAAGTAAAAAAGTCGGTGGGGTTTATAATCAGTGTAATTATTTTACATGAATATATTTCATGTCACTTTTTTAGAGTCAAGGTTCCAACGTGTGACAGCATTTAGCCGCCACAATTGTAAAACCACATGCCTGAAAAAGAGGCAAGAGGCCACATTATTGTCCTTGTCGTCCTGGTGACAAGGCTGACCCAGGTCAAAGGTCAGCGTTGGCTTGAGGGTTGAAAGGGTAGTGCGAACTGTATTTTAAGCCTGTTTGAAAAAGCAGGATGTGTGTGTGTGTGTGTGTCAATAGGGTTGTGTGTTAGAGACAGAATGATGGAAAAGCCACAAAGAACCATGTGAACTTGGGTCTCCCTAACAACTCAGTCCGCTGTTGGAGGAACTCTGCGGTCGTATAGATGGCCATTGTGAACATCACACGAAGGCTCATGAGAACGTGTGTAGGATCTGATGCGAGCGAGCGAATATGTAACCCATCCTGATGTGTAGTGACGACTGCAGAACCAAGCATTATGCACTGATTAGATGGAAAATGAAGACGCAGATGGATGATGTGTTCATGAGTCAGGGAACGCTCTGGAGATAAAGGTCATGGTTGCGTTCAGCCGGGTGTATAAGAAGTCTCTGTATGAATAGCCCTCTTTTGTGGACTCGGGAAGCTGAAATTCCCTTATAGCTCTGAGTTCATGGCTTCTGACACAATGTTGACGATTATTTGTAGTTTTGCGGTCAATACTAATTGTAACTACTGTGTCTTTGCTGCTCTTGCTATAATCAAAGCGATAACAGGAACTTGTTTTGTGGACGTTCCACAACAAGATATGACTTGTTAGTGGCAAATTTTCTGCCTGAAGGCGCCTGAACAGAAACGCTCTAGAGTCCATAAGCTCAATCAAAAAGATGTTTATATTTCCATAAGAAAGAAAGCAACATTATACTCTCAATGAATCTGATACAAGAGCATTTCAAGTAACAGACTGACCTAAAGTCACAGATACATCATTTCATGTACTTCATGATCTTAATCCATGAGAAAATTATAGTGAAATGGAGGATCTGCATCTTATTGGTAAATGCAATTGCAGTCTAGCAAAACAGGAGTAAAGACAGGGTTAGGTGAGGTACTGCAGGTGCGACCTCAAACTGGCTTAAACTGGATTCTTCAACATAGATGAGAAATCAGAAACTAAAACGTTGGAGATGCGATAAAACAAAACCACCGCATCACATACTAGGTTACTGAAACCTCAAAAAAAAAAAAAAAAAAAAGACAGAGGAAAAAGCATCGTGTACGAAATCATGAGGTACCACGTAGAGGATCTTGTAGTATCTTGATGTAGCCTACACATACAGGACTAAAAACAAAAATCAAATATAAATACATCATTAAGATAGTAAGTGTGTAACTGGAAACAAGGTAAGCCCTGAAATCTGTTAACAACCCGGGAGCAATTAACATCAGGTGTTAACGTTTCTGTAATTCTTGATATAAGACGATATTTAAGGAAATATTATTTTTTGGATTGAAAAAATTGAATCATTTTATTTATTTAAATAGTGACTATAAAACTACGAAAAAACAAAACACTGGTTGGAGATGCCGGGGATTGAACCCGGGGCCTCATACATGCAAAGCATGCGCTCTACCACTGAGCTACATCCCCATCCGTATAACACACTATAAAACTGCATGCATATATATATATATATTTATATACATATTCACAAATGACTCGGCTAACTTGCTAACTATGCGATTATGAATTATGTTTTAATGAGACAAGAAGTTAATCATCATCCCGCTTGAACCTAATATAGCTAATGTTTATTAAAAAAAAAACCCCATAGCTTTTTCACATTTAGCTATCTAGCCAGCTACCGCTTTCAATTTCAGTTCTCCAAGCTCTTCCATGTTAAGCGTTTCATCTTGCACCTCCCACTAGCTAACTGGCTCACCGGCTTCTTTTCGCCATTTCATAATGAAAAGTCTTTCTTTTCTAGTATACATATTTCAAAAACTGGGCTTTGTATAAAAAAGAACAACCCCATCAACATTGGACCACTAGTTTTGGACATGTTCGCTTTCATTAAGCTGAACTACCAAGTTAGCGGCTAGCTATGTGTGTTTTTTTAACTTCCGTTTGTTTTTAGCTCTGCTAACCACGACTCAGACTGGCTTGGTATTTTATTTTTTGGCTCAATGGTTAAATTTGATATTGAAACCCTAAAGCTACATAATGGATGATGTTATTTCACTCAGTTCTGGAAGTGAAGAGGACTCGGATATTGAGTTTGTTAGCAGTTATAGAGATGACAACTCCAATGGCTTTCCGTTTATCACAGCTGAACTGCTGCCAGTTACACCTGTAAGTCTCAGCATTCCTGTTCTGTTCTTTGTACACAAATTGGACATTTTATTCAGCTTTAAACCAGTGCATTCAATTTTAAAGTGTTTTCTTATGATTTGTATTAAAAACAACAAATAATATAATATTAGTCATCTGCTTCCTTACACACGTGGTTGTTTTAATCCTCCTGCTTTGTATATTTTGAACAACATCTGTTTATTTATCATCAGAAAAATAACCACAACAAGAGGTCAAGACTCTGGAGTTATCAAGTTATGCCTTTTTCTAGCAAGAAAAAAAAAAAAAAAGCATAAGATGCATGTGATTGTTCAACAGGACTGGGCGATATTGCCAAAATATATCATGATACTTTTCTACAATAAACAACATGCATCACGATACAGGTTTGCTAACATCCCGTAGCAATTGAGTGGTGATTAGCACTGTCAGCTCACAGCAAGGTTCTGGGTTCGAACCTCCTGGCCTTTCTGTGTGGAGTCTACACTCTGTGCCTCCCTGGGATTCCTCTGGGTGCTTTGGTTTCCTCCAGTTTCCTCCCACTTTCCAAAGACATGCAAAGTGGTAGATCAGTGGTTAAGATGTTGGACTAGTGATTGGCCCTTAATCCTCAACTGCTCACTTGTATAGCTGTGAGATATGTAAATATGTAAACGGCTAATCTAAACACTCCCCGTGTTAGTCCTGTGATATCCTGGCGACGAGGACAAGGTGTAACCCCACCTCTCAGCCGAAGTCAGCTTGGATCAGCTCCCGCTTCTACACAGTGTCGATCTACGCCATAATATTATAAAGTGAAGGAATAACCATTAACATCTGTTAATTTAGAAAGAGACATGGTTACAACATCAAATTATTCTTGATCTTGATAATAAAGAATTACGTATCATTTAGACATTTTGTCAGTAGCTGTGTTTATATCCCTGGGTTTATTGCATTATTTCCCCCACTGGTGGAATGAGACACTTTTTTTTTTATGGGAGTTGTTTTTTTTTTTTTTTTCAAAATCTTTCAGCACCATCAAGGCCCCAGAAATTCATTTTGCTCGGCCTGATTTTTTTTTTTTAAGGATGTTATCCACAAAACATTACGCTTATAACGTGTTCAACATGTATAAAATGTTCAAGCTTTCAGTTCAGGTTACTGTTAATAAGAGTAACAATAGCAACATGATATGTAGGTTTGGTAACAACAACCTGGCAGCAGAATTGTAGTGCTGCCTTGAAAACGGTGGAAATATTGTACATTTATAAATAAATAATTTAACACACAAACAGAGGAGAAATAAAAGAAAATCATATACAATTTTAAAGATACAAGGCTAAACATTAACATCTAATCAGATGCTTTCAAGCAAGATTACTGAGTATAGCTTATAAAAAAAACCTGATTTGCCTGTGATATCTCAGAAAAGTGTATTGTATATCAATATTACATCACTCAGCCCTAGTAGGTACCTGATAAAGTGGTCAGTGCGTGTAGGTGTACACTATATGGCTAAAAGTTTCTGGACACCTGACCATCACGTCTATATGTGCTTGTTGAACATCCTATTCCAAATGTATTCCCGCTTTTGCTGTTATAATGCGCTTCACTCTTCTGGAAGGCTTTCCACTAGATTCTGGCTGTGGGGATTCGTGTTCATTCAGCTACAAGCGCATTAGTGAGATGTTGGGTGAGGAGGTCTGGGGTGCGGTCGGTGTTTCAGTGTTCAGTGGGGTTGAGGTCAGGGCTCCGTGCAGGACACTCGAGTTCTTCATTCCAACCTTAACACATCATGGAGCTGCTTTGTGCGCAGGGGCAGCGTTATGCTGGAACAGGTTTGGGCTGTGGTGGGAATTTGTCAGCGATGCACAAAACTGAGTTGGTCTTTTAAGAATCTCCTTCAATCAGCAAAAAACAAGTGCAGAGTCACATTCAAGACGACAGAAAAAAGGGAAAAAAGAAAAAGTTCTCTCAACAAGGTGCAGTTTATATATGCAACAAACAGGTTTCAACCGGTTTGATACTTCGAAGACCAAACCAGGGCCAAAATGTTTCTGTTCGCTATCAGAAGGAGAACAAGAAACCTCTGTCCACTGTCCTTGAGTGTAGCTATCTCTTGTTCAGAGAAAAAGGCACTTGATGTATAAAAAAACTACCAATCCAGTGTACAGACATTGAGAGCTATTAATTGTTCATACGGTTAAAAACTCATAAGATCACACATTAAACAGGAGAAAACACTACAGGGCCTCAAGGCAGTAATTGCGCCTCTGGTGAATGTACATATCTACGACAAAGCTTTGCCTAGGACGCCTAACATGCAACATGTAAATGTTTACAAGTAATTTCGAAACCAAATATTGAGTTGTTCTAATTTGTGTTTAACTAGTATTTAAAATCTCTCACACGTGGGAATGTAGGATTCAGTGGAATTGATCTACTTTCCATTTTCGTTTTTTAAGAAGACATCTTTTTGTGTTTCTCAGGTTCTTATCGATATCACCGAGCACCGCTTTCCATCAGCTGGTCCAAGGGCTTCACAAAGACTAAAGAAACTGCCGTGTTCCACTATCGAAATCATCGATCTGAATAATGTGTCTGAATCCCGTGTCAGCCGTACAGCCAAACCGTCTGCAAAGGTTCACCAGTCGTCGTATACGGTGAATCTTGAGACCAATGTGATTTGTTTGGACGCTGGTGACGGGAATGGCGACCGGTCGCCTGTTCGCGTGTCCTGCGATCAGGAGAACTCTTACGCAGACCTGCACAACGACATTCAGGCACGTTTACAAGATAACGGCAAGCAAAGGTCAGGAAACCTTTCATACCGTTCGACTCTGAAAGACATTTCACCCGCCTTTGAGCCTTCAAACGGACTCCCGGAGTGCTTCGAAGCACAGAACACTAATCACACACAGCTAACGTCCACGTCACCAGCAGCACCTGCTGAAAAAACCCCTGACCACGATGAAAGCATGAACTCCCCAAACAGCTGGCTGAACAAAGCGCTTTCGCCTTTCAGCCTCAGCAGTCCATACTACTGCCCGAGTGAGATCGATGCAGCCGTGTTCTCTGACGAATCCCTTATTCTCTATGACGATGACAGGGACCAGACATACACGACGTGGAACCTTGATAATCCCGAATCCCCATTTGAGGTTGGCGAAAGTATGGAACTGAAAGAAAAAACGCACACACACACCGTATCACCTTATCCACAGACCCAATCCCAGCTCGCCCCTCAGACGCCACCTACCTCAGACCAAGCGCCCCCGCCCGTCAGTCCTACGTCTACCGAGCTCCTCGCTGGCGATTCTCCAGAAACAGGATCTGATCTGGACATGGAGAGTCCACCGATCAGCCCTGTGAAGTCCTCTCACACTCTCAGTCCAACGTCACACTCAGTGTTAGGTCTTAAAGACCCTGCTTCAGTGTTACAGGCGAGCGGCGTGGACGGTGATGACGACGATCTCTCTGAACACCACACCGAAGGTGGACAGCAGATTTCTCTGGTGCAGTTCAAAAGGCTGAAACATTTATTAGGGGGACGAGTTCAAGCTATGGTAAGTGTCTTCATTGCTTAATTCTCAAAAAAAAAGTTTCATGCTGATCAACTGGCCACAAAGGCAGCTCGGTCCTTAGCGCTGTAGCTTTCACTTTACCTCAAACATGGAAAAGTCTGATCGTTAAAGCATGTTCCGATAAGATTTTCACATTTTTCAACGCCGACCCATGACGTCTCGAACCGACACGTATCGAAACGATGACAGCGTTTCCTAACGGCGAAGACGCAAAAGGAATTATTAATAAGTACTGAAAAGAGCGATTAGTGAAGGACATTTATTTATCAGCTTAACAACACAAATTTGTAACACGAAGGTGTAGTTTGTTATTAAAATAAATTACATTTACAAATATAGTGTGAGCTCGTGGCTGAATGGTACCAGCAATGTAGACGGCAAATAAATCCTAGTTTATGTGCCTACTGCATACACACTCTGTGGTGTCTTTCTTCACCCGGAGTCTTCCTGTACTCCCTGCTGCAGTCCATAATTTGGAGTTGGACCTGATCCGGCTCCTCCTATGTGGGCAAATGTTCAGGGGATGGAGACGACTGACCGTGTGCCAGTGTGCTGTATAGTGGTTTGTGGGTTCGAGTTATAGGAGGAGCTGGATCAGATCTCGCGCCGCCCCCTGGACCTCTGGCTCTGCAGCGTCGACTATCTCGGATTCTTTGCTCCCAGCGACAGAAAAATGTAACTGTGATCAAACATGATAAAACATGGGATTAATGTATTATTCGACGCAATAGCTGTAATAGCTAAGTTAAGGCGCTTCTTGCGCAGGGAAGGCAGACACATTTACACACTCTCTCACTGGCGTCTGTGCATCAGGGGGCCGGTCAGACAGGGAAGCCATTTGATGTTTTCTTCCTTTACTTTTTCTTTTTTAAACTTTTAAGAGTTTCAATAATCCCTTATAATGTCACTCTTGCCTACAGTTTTGAAAATAGCCATTCATTAAATTTTTTTTTTTTGTTACTCAGTAATACTGACATACACTATGTGGCCAAAAGTATGTGGACCCCTGAGCATCACACCCATATGTGGTTCTTCCACAAACCTTTGCGGCAAAGATTGAAGCACACAGTTGTATAGAATGTCTTTGTGTGCTCGAGCGTTACAGTTTCCCTTCACCAGAAGTAAGAGAACCGAACCTGTTCCAGGCCAGTCTGATCTAATCCGTGTCTTCCGTCTAATAGCACACGGCTGATGAGGACAACAGAGACTTCGGCATGACCGAGCCGCTGTGTAGGCAGAGCCTGAGTCTGGTGTACAGCACCATCGAAGAGAACTACACCGAGGGCACGTTGCAGCTCCTCTCTGACCTGATCCAGCCTTGTTATTACCCCCCTTCTGATATCACCGCTCACCTCCTGAGAGGAATCCTGCTGCAGCCGCAGTGCTCTCATGTGCTGGCACTGGAAGCCTACAACCTGCTGATGAGGACGCAGAAGTGAGTCGCTGATCACCATCAGTACAGTCCTGTAGTTCAGATGTAATCTTTTCACTGTCGACGCTTAAACACCGGATTAAATTAAAGGTCTCTGTCAATATCGACTCGACCGTAATATAGCCATGTTGGAGTACAGTAATTACAGTACTTTCAAGTTTACAGTAGTTCAAGAAGTACAGAAAGGACTGAATATGTATCTTATACTCAAATACAACAAATTGCCTGGACAAAACAAGCACTTTCATGCATAAACAAAAGTTTTGGCTCCCCCCCCCTCCTTTTGACCTGCGTATACAGTAATACTAAAATAAATTAATATGTAAAAACATGGTACATTGTTTCTATATTTATAAGGCGCAAAGTTATCGAACACTCAACCGGCTTTGATAGCTTGCTGTAATACCAATTTAGCAGCAACTGTCCGTAAATTTTATCCCACCTTTTTTAGGAAATAGGCAATAATAGATGCAATAATAAACCGCATTGCTGTTGAATTCTCGTTTCTGATTGGTCCGAAGCTGTTGATTAATTTCCTATAACAGCAGCCCTGACAGGTTTATATCAATGCGCTTGATGTAATACACCGTCGCTATAGTAACAACTCGGCCTGTACGGCAGACATGCCTAATAAAAGACGTAGGATTAAGACGTATGGTCGTTGATATAGTGAGTTTTCTTTAGTTTTCCGCCACATTGTAGCATACGTCATGAAAAGAACATGCTCCATGGATGTTCCACAATATTGAATGTATTGAGAAACGGATAAACGCAATGTAATGAGTAGAAATTCTAAGTGTTGGGAACTCACTGTGGCGTAAGAGGAAAAACACACTTCGGGGTGTGCTGTTAAAAGAAAAGAATCCACTTTTGTTGGTAAATGTAACTCCGTTTTGGCATCAAAACACATCACACCACCTCATCATGGATTATTTTTCTGCCCCGAAGTCGTTTATTCCTTGTAAAACAGATGGGGCAAATTCTTTTTAATAGCACTACACATCTGGATTTGCATGGTACTGTATTATCTTTTTTTGTCCATTATTTACAAAAAGTCTACATTAAATCTGGATGATAGTAACCTACTGATGAAATTTGACATTCTGCAACATGATATTAGATAAAGAATGCTATAAAGAATACAATTTCTTATTCAATAGCAATAAAAAAGCAGCATATCAGAATGATGTAATAGAAAGTCATGGGCCACTAAATTAAGAAAACTTCTCATCCAGATACCATCCTGCAGACAGATCGACTACCCCATGCGACTGGGAGCTGTTATCGTCCGTCATGGCCGAACAGGTAGGAGAGACGCATGCACTACCGTGTAATATCTTCATTGTCATTTTCTTTCTGAATTTCTAACGCGTTGTTTTGGACGATGCTCTGTGTTTGTAAGGACAAGGCGAGGAGGCTGCGCAGTGAAGTGCGCTGTCTGCTGCTTCAGTACGTGCTGCAGGTTTTAGAAGACGACTTCCGGTTCAAGCTCTCGATGCTGCGGCTTCACTTCTCGATTGCTAACGAAATGCTTTCCTGTGATTACAGGATCAGAGAGGTCAGGTGAGTCACAGGCTCATAAAATCAGTCCGAAAGTGCTGTAGACAATCACAGCGCATGGATGCGTCAGCCAGAATCCAAAGTTTTTTTTTTCTTAACATTCCTCTAACTTTCTTCCTGTTAGGGAACTCGTGAGCTGGCTATTAGATGCGGCCAAACAGTCAGTCTGTACTTCCGAGGATGAAGAACGGCAAAAACGGGAGCGGAACTGCTGTCTTAAGTAAGTCCAAGCGAACGAATGAACCGTAGAACTGTGTGCCGTGTGACGAATTGAGAAAAAGCATTAAAAAGTCATTTATTTCTTACTATTTCTTACTTACCATATATTTCTTATTTCTTATTACAGCCGATTTATTTCTAGATATGCGCCAGTGTCAAATGTTCAAATGACATGAAACCAGACGCTCCCAAATGTAATTCATTTCCCATTTAAGAAAGTATAAAAAGTATAGGAGGTTCTTATGTTCTCCGTGTCCATGTGGGTTTCCTCAGGGTTCTCCGGTTTCCTCTTACCTTCCAGAAACATGTCAGGAAGAATTGGTTAAGATAAATTTCCCCGAACTCTAAATGAGTGTGTCAATGTGTGTGCGCACGTGTGTGTGTGTGTGTGTGTGTGTGTGTGTGTGTACGGAGGTGTGTGACGGACAGGGTGTATTCCCGCCTCACGCCTCAGTGTTCCCAGATTTTCCACGACCCTGCCTTTTGTCAGGGATTATCATATTATCAGATTATCAAGACGGATAAAGCGCTATAGATAATGGATGGATGGATGGATGGCATTATGTTGATAATATCGATCCCATGTTAAATTCTGTATACCTTGTTTAAAAATTTGTAGAAAAAGACATGCAATGATTTCTACTAAGGAACAAACTCGGCAGCTCAGACGCTGACTTAAAAGCATATAAAAGGATATCTTTAAATGCGCATGATAATGACACTGTGAGTGTTGATGATAAGCAATATAACATATGAAATGGTCTGTTTCTTATGTATGCAGGATGCTGCTAATTCTGCAGAGGATGCTGTTATTGGCCATGGAGGTGGACCTCAGACCCACCTGCAGCTCCAGTAAGCTCTCTGAGGAGCTGTGTAACAGCCTCAACAGCACGGCACCCTGCAGGCGGCTCAGGTAAAAAATGACAACGGCAAACCTGAAGATGTGGAGACTGGCTGACAGTGAGACTCGTTTATTAATCTTTGGGTAAAGTGAAACAAAACAAACTGACCGTTTCAACCGGTTGTAGAACCGTTTCATAGACATTGGTTTTCTTAATACTCGTGTCGCATATGTTAACGAACGACACGTATATTACCAGGCACGTGCACGGCACAGCTGATCTGCATTTGTCGACGGACAGAAACTCCAAGAAGGCAAAGCCTTCT
Source organism: Parauchenoglanis ngamensis (assembly GCA_030014255.1). Classification (NCBI taxonomy): domain Eukaryota; kingdom Metazoa; phylum Chordata; class Actinopteri; order Siluriformes; family Auchenoglanididae; genus Parauchenoglanis; species Parauchenoglanis ngamensis. The sequence goes on from JAQMYM010000002.1 coordinate 3,495,843, forward strand.
TCTTCAACGAGCTGAAATGATGCGTGAACAGCAGTAAAAAAAGACCCTCGGACGTAGAAGTGAAAGTTATTTTGCCTCACGTCAATTTTTATAACAACGTAACAACCCCATGAAAAGGCCAAAATCCAGAGCCAAATTACAGAAAAGGTGAATGAGGTGAAAAGAAAATACTTTGACATGAAAACTACATTTTTAAAAATTAATCATTATTTGTCCCAGTAAGGATACAGCACGTTGCAGATCGTTCACGTAGTCCAGGCTCTAATAAAGTCTTACACAGCATTAAAAGAAGACACCGTGGCAAACAGAACCAACTTATACACCACCTGAGACCGTCCTCATTTTATTTTTCTATTAATTTATGGATTTATGTAGGCTTTAGGAATTTATGGCTTTAGGAAATTAAAAACGTATTAAGTATGTGTGTGACTGAAACTAAAAAGCTGCAAATAAAAATGCAGTAAGTCAATTTATTGTAATTATATGATTGGAAACTGATCAGTGTAAGTTTATAGTAGTTAGTCGTATACATACAGTACATGTACACACACTCAGGGGCACGAGTTGGATATGACCGTTTTTTCATGAATACCAGCATCCCTGTGTAAATGCTCCTACGAACGATTTCTGAATAAATCCGTTCACACCTTCTAGAACTTTCAGAACTTTGGATCAGGTGTGTAATAAATCTGCGTTTCGTACCTAATGATTTCAACATGCCAACCTTTCTCCTTTGTGTGTGTGTGTTAGGTTTTTGTTGTTAAGCACGCTGCAGAGCAACCTGCTGAGGTGTAAGATGGTGGAGCTGCTGCTGGATCAGTCCTGCTCCCAGAAGAGAGTGTTGCCCATGTCCTTCAAACTGCTGCTGCACTTCCTGCACACGTCCACGCTGGCGCCAGACCCAACGGTGAGACCGCAGCACGGCACACTCGGTCATTTAATCACCATCATCATCATGCTCATGACTTGGATCATCAGCTTTTATTTTAAATGTTTACAGTCTGTTTAAAAAAAAAAAAAAAAAAAAAAAAATGAACAAGGACTAAACTACAACGGTGTAAGATGAACTAAAAACAGTTTTGAGTGGAGTGTTTCAATGGCAAAAGTATAAAAATGACATTTCTGTATGGCTTTTTTTCTCGATCCCCGACACACGTTTTACATATGACCCTGTAGGAAGTGGCCATTCTGTTGTTTTCAGTCACAGCGGAGGGCTTCTAAAAGTGGAAAAAGTTTCAGAACGTGACGTCAAATTCTCTCCCAAAGCATTCTCTCTGCTTTTTCATGCTTGGACAGCCTCCGTTTAGAACAGATAATTTTGGGATGTACACTGATTTAGCAGGTTATTAGTTATTTCTTCAGCTTGATATAATAACTTGATATGGTTATAAACTGGTGAATCTGTGTATTGTGTATTGCCACAAGAATGGTTGCTGTGATGCCTTCAAATCCTGTTGGAAATGCCGTCATTATGAGGCGAGACAATGTTGTTATTAAAACTCAGTAACTCGTATTTTTTTGGCGAATCCTTTAGGGTGCATCAGGGGCAAAAAGACATCGCAGTCACAATAACACTGGTCATTTTGCATGTTAAACTTGTCACAACAAGTTTTTCTCCAGCATGGACCATTTCCTGATTACACCACGTTTACATGTTGTTTTTCCTATTAGGATGGAGCGGAGAGATGGAGAAGGTGGGATGAGCTCCTGCAGCTTGTATGGATGCTCATGCTCAGCTATCAAGAAGTGATAACAGGTACACATTCAGCAAACTCTTGCAAAAAAAGTCAGAAGCCCAGAGTGGTTAAAACTGAAACTATATTGCTTACTAAACATTAATTTTACCTTTCTCCCATTAGGTCATCTCCGCTACTCCATTACAGAGCGCTTTAAGCAGTCCCGCACCCCCATGTGGACCCAGAACGACCAGGTGACCCGAGCTGCGGTCCAAGAAGCAGCCGAGGCGTTCCTGTCCCGCGCCGTGGAGGATCTCGGCCACGATCTTCCCTCTCAAACCCAAGAGTCATTATCCCAGTTGCAAGAACACTTACTGAGTATCTCTCTGCAATAACGGACCAAAAATCAATGTGTACAGAAGATAAAGATTATTTTTGATACTTTATTATTATAATTTTATTACATACCTACATTACATCTATATTGAGCATTTCTGTTTGGGTTTCTTGTTGTCTGTTTAAATTGTTGAATTGTCTGAAATGAGAGTCTTCTATGGAATGAGTGAAAAAATTTTTTAAGCACTGAGTGTTGAAATGGTTTTTGTGAGACCTTTACTTAAATGTCAAATTAATGAAATGTACAACACCAGCTTTTCCAACTGCAGTGAGGTGCATTAATTATAATATGCACAGTAAGCACATTTCTGGCTACAACATGATATTATGAGTATTAAACTGTATATGAACTGGATTGAAATGTATCCGCATCCCAAGATAAAGAGCTTACTGAAGATGAAAATGAACTAGCTACAGTCTGTAACTGCTTCTTGTTCCATGGATGAAAAATTATTTTGTTCCATGGGTGAAAGCTCTAATGGCTCATTAATAATGTGCTTAATATCTGAACAGTTTGATTCTAATTATGTCACGTTCATGCACATGCTGCAGGTTCTCTGGTTCAATACTGAGCTCGAGGGTTACTGTCTGTGTGGAGTCTCATTTGTGTCCCTGTGAGTTTTCTCTGAGTTCCCCTGGTTTCCTCCCGCCTCATGAAAATATGCCAGTAGGTGGACTGGTGATGCTAAATTGCCCCTTGGTGTGAATGAATGTGCGTTGTGTCCTGTTATAGATTGGTGTGCCATCCATGATACATTCCTGGATCACACCCAGCATTTGTAGGATAGGCTCCAGATCCTCCACCTAGTGTTCCCGGGATAGACTCCGGATCCGACACAACCCTACATTACTGAATATGAAGCTCAATTTCTTCTTCTTCTTCTTTCGGCTGCTCCCGAAAGTGGCTCATCCATCATCCGCCATTGATTGGCACAGGTTTTCCGACAGATGCCCTTCCCTTCCACTTGGGACCGGCACTAAGACCGCACTAACTTGTGCACCCCAGTGGCTGGGACCATTCACACTCACATTCACAGCTATGGGCAATTTCCATCCCATCCATTATCTATAGCGCTTTATCCGTCTGGGTCGCGGGGAAGCTGGAGCCAATCCCAGCATGTTCGGGCGAGAG
>JAQMYM010000002.1:3499776-3512437 GCA_030014255.1 Parauchenoglanis ngamensis
GTGACCCGGGGATCGAACCCAGGACCTTCTTGCTGTGAGGCGACAGTGCTAACCACTGCACCACCGTGCCGCCCTATGGGCAATTTAAAGTAGCCAATTGACCAAGTCCACATGTCTCTGGATTCTGGGAGAAAACCGGTGCACCCCGAGGAAACCCACACCGGCACGGCACCTTTTGGTTCTGTGGGTGAAAAGTAAAACGCTCTAATGGTTGTCAGTGAAAAATATCCTACTCTGTGGTTACTGCCCTGTGTGTTTCCTTGGAGTTCTCCGGTTTCCTTCAACTTCTTAAAAACATGCCAGTAGGTGGATTGGTGATACTAAATTGCGCCTTGTTGTGCTTGAATTTATTTCCAGGTAACACTGTATCCCCCGCCTCAGACCCAGTGTTCCTGGGACAGGATGGGCTCTGCATCCACCTGTATAAATGCACCTATAGATGAAGATGAATATGTTCACAGGCTTGCTCATGTCTGTACTGAGAGATCAGAAGGAGATCCAAAAAAGTTTACAGCCAGGTTTATCCTTGCATGAAAGATTTATACTTTTAAAAATAATCAGTGCACACAGTAATGAATGTGCAGCAGCTCCAGATGGATGATGATGATGATGATGATGATGATAATGATGCACCTGGGTAAATTGTGCTCAATTAAAGCGAGCTTCCTTTCTTTCAGTGCCATGTAGGCAGAAATAAGAGCACCCACACGCCATCATGCTACTCTGCTTACTGTATCCTTAATCCAGCAGCGGAAAAACCGAGTTCACACCGAGCCCAAACCCGGACACAGAGCTCACTCACTGCAGGGGCTTGGTATGCTTTTAAAGGTAAATACCAATCACGGTATATATTTATTATCATTTAATAACACGGGTTAGATGTGATCTGCTTACACTTTCAGCTACCTATCTAGTTAGCTCTTTGTGTCCATAACACAAAAAAGGCATTAAAAAAAAGATAATTTCCACATAAGCGGAAAAATCACAGCTTTTCTTTTAATAATAATCTAGAGAATTAATCCAGGGTTATTTGTTTACGCGTTCGTAACTAGGTTCCAGAAATCGCTAGCTATGCTAGCTGGCTAATCTACGCGTCGAAGTGATTAAATCGCAGCTTAACTAGCAAAACATTTCTTGTAATTTTTTGCATCACAAATTCAAGAAACGTTCGTTTTGGTCGTTTATTTTAAATAACCAGCGACACGAAACTGCACTGTGTTTCCGCGTTCCTTCGAATTTCCCCCATTTGTTTTTGTAGCATTAGCGTTAGCATTAACACCAGGATGCTAGCAGCTGCCTCAGACGCAGCGCTAGCATGTTAAAGATTAGCGAAATTACGTAACATTAATGTAGACGTGATAAAATCGCCTAAGTTGTTTTTAGTTTACGGTTCACTTTCATATATTTTCACAAGTTAATTATTATGTGTAGACTATGAACAGTACATTAACCAAGGTTAGCTTTATAAATAACTAGCTTCATGAAGTAAACAGCTGTTTGTGTTATTAGTCCTTGTTGCTCACTAGAGATTCTTATGTTTATTGGTTTAAATGCTATTAAAAATGGTTGTTTGTATATTTTTTTTACCCTTACTAATAAAATATGCATGGATATAACGATATTCAAGAAGTTCTGGACTGGTTAAACCTAATAAAATTACAGCCTGGTTAACTATCCAGGAATAAACTAGCCATAAATCCTTGCAAACTCTTGAGGTTTTCTGATATTTGTCATTTTTCTTTAAAGAGAGAGAGATTTAAGCTTTATTTTTGCTAGAATCCAGAATTTCAGTTACTTCTAGTCCATCCAGTGATGTTCAAGTTCAGTCATGTCCAAAGAAATACTTTCAGTTCTCAATGAGTGAAAGAGTTCGTAAAATAATTCGAATGTGTAAAAGCATCATCTGAACTCTTCGCTCGAAGCTTTACTAAAATGTAGTGGTTATTTATTTATTTATTTTTCATTTAGCAACGAATTAACAAATGAAGCAACATGAGTAAGGAATACAACGCTCAGGCTGTGCTGCTACAGGAAAGTAATCAACGACAGACTGGTGTAATTCGCGCACCTTCCGCTTTATTTCCCGATGAGTACGCGTGGCGGCTTTGTGTTCTGTAGTGTAAATGAATGTGTTTGCTCTGCAGTGGTCCAGGGATGCCCAAGGAGAAATATGAGCCGCCGGATCCCCGGCGGATGTACACGATAATGACCAGCGAAGAGGCAGCGAGTGGGAAAAAATCTCACTGGGCTGAGCTTGAGATAAGTGGTGAGTGTTAATCAGGCTCATAGTTTGCACTGAACGTGTTAATTATAAGGGCTGGGCAATACGTATGGTTCAAATTTCTTACTATTGCCATTAATCATCAGTGCTTTTTTAAGGCTCTTCAGTTATGCTCTGTAACAATTAACTGATACTAGTAATAATACCAATTGTTTCATTTTGTCAAATGCTCATCATGTTGGTTGTTTTGTTTTTTTTTACAAATGTTGGAGCAAATCACCGACCTTGTTTATAGCCCTTGTTGACACGTCATTGAAATGATGCATCAAGACGTTTTCTCGTAATGTGAAATTGCATCTTATTGCTCACCCTTAATGTTCTATAATTTATAAGTGCTGATCATTTGCCAAAAGATGAAATTTGACAAAATGTACACTAAACATCCATGGCTACGTACTCAGTGGGCCGCATTTTATCAGTTTGCCTTAGCTATATTTATTAAAAGTCGTGAGTAGGTCCCAATTGTTAAGCAATTTTTGGCACCGATGACGATAAAAAAACCGATATTATAACCGATAACGGATATCATTGGTTAATTCCTACCCCTTGTTAAAAAAAACAAAAAACAAAATACAAAGAGGTCTTCATTTAGATGGAAACGTATTCCAATATCGTGCAAAATTAGTCAAGCAGGACTAAATGCACATAAAAAGAATCCTACATTTATTTGTACGACTGAAGCTGCCTCTGCTCGACTCTGCTTGGGTCGGCTGATTGTTGTGACGCCTGTTTATTGGTTGAGCTCTCATACTAACAGCGCATTCCTTAGGTTAAAAGTGGTAATAACTGATGTAACCTGTGGCCATGGTGAAGTTGCTGTATAGGCAATAAATTGGGTACATTTCCGTGAAAAAGGGTTGCATTGAGAAGGTGGTTTTAACGTGTTTAGTTGGACCTGAAGCTTAGTTTTGGTCATTTGCCTTGCGTCTCAGGTAAAGTGCGGAGTCTAAGCTCAGCCCTGTGGTCGCTCACTCACCTCACCGCTTTGCACCTCAGTGACAACTCGCTGTCACGTATCCCCCCCGACATTGCCAAGCTACACAACCTCGTGTACCTGGACCTGTCATCCAATAAGATCAGGAGCCTGCCAGCTGAGCTCGGCAACATGGTGTCTCTCAGGTGAGTGTGGTTTTCTTATTATGCAAGTGCAGAGAACCTACCTGACTGTATGAATCAACGTCTGACTGCTGTTATAGAAAACGAATCCACACCCTCGGACCAATCAGAATGGAGAATTCGACAATGCTGCGCTATAAGTCAGCTTAATCCATTTTAATGTATTAAATAAATAAATAAATGCCACCACAGTGAATAAAATAAATTAGGTTAGGCTGTGAGTTTTGTCTTCTTTTGTCTGTTTGTCTTAAAGAGTCCATTTCTCGGTGTCGTCCACAGGGAACTGCTTTTAAATAACAACCAGTTGCGGGTTCTTCCTTTCGAATTGGGGAAACTGTTTCAGTTACAAACACTGGGGTTAAAAGGTAAGTGTGGTTATTCTCCATCCTGAAGCCTCCGCTATGATGATACGGATGATGATGTTTATATTGAGCAACGAATTCTGCTTCCTGCCCCCCTCGACAGGAAATCCACTTGCACAGGACCTCATGAGCCTCTACCAGGAACCAGATGGCACCCGCCGACTGCTGAACTACCTTATGGACAATCTTGCCGGTGCTATTAAACGCAGTAGGTTCTCTCCGATCCGCTCGTCGCTGCAGCTTTTGTCTTGAGATTGGAGCCATAAATCGCAAATCGATATTAATTTGGCGTAGCTGAATTTGCATCCATGATGAGTGAAATCATTTGTTCTTCAAGAAAGATCCAGAAGTGTGATGGTGAAATATTAAAGGAACGTTCCAGCCGTTGTCGGTTGGAGCTGGAGCTGCTTTCGTGTTATTTTCTTTCCCGTGAGAAGTTAGTGGTGCCGCTGCGCGCCGGCATCACAGGACGAGCTGCTAGTTTAATGAAAGAAAAACATTTCGGACTGACTAAAGCGCCGCTGCATCACTGGTAGAAAAGAAACGGTGGCTAAATCCCACTGCACGGGTATCAGTAGGTGGTTCAACGGCATTGTGGGAAATGTCAATGAAAATAGACAGACATGTCAATTAATATAAGTTTAATCTAAAAACGTTGACCTTAGAAAGTCTTGAGCAAATGTTAATTCTAATGATTAATATGTGTGGTGTTCAGAGATTAGAAAATGCACCTTGATGGCACAAAGCTCACATAAATGGCGTTTGTTTATTCATATATGCATTTATTTCCACATCTTTAGTCCCAACTGAGCAACCACCGTCCAGGTCGTGGATCGTACTGCAGGAGCCGGAGAGAGCCAGGCCTGCAGGTACGCCTTCCTCCGCCGACTCGCCACCACAGCAGCGTGTTTTTTTTACACTGCTTGTTGATTTGCATGTTCAGTACTAGCGGTTAAGCATTAACTGAACAGGTGGCCAGCGGACGGTAAAAGAAAAGGCCTATTGTTTACGCCACTCTGTCTCTTTGCACACAGCCGTGTTCTCAGTAATGTGCTACAACGTACTGTGCGATAAGTACGCCACACGCCAGCTCTACGGCTACTGCCCTCCCTGGGCTCTCAACTGGGAGTACAGGAAGAAGGCCATCATGCAGGAAATCCTCAGCTGTAATGCTGACATCATCAGCCTGCAGGTACGGCATGCCAGCGATCACAGTGTGTAACTCATTAATAAATGACAAGTCATGCATTTTAACGGTTTAAAGTCCGATATAATGTTGCGGAATGTCCGAGAGACAAGTCGGTTCCTGTTCTCACCCATGTTATAGCTGCGAAAACACACACACATCCTGTCATTTTAGTCAGACCGCGTAAGCGGGAATAGGAGCGCTGGAAACCGCGACTCCGTCTATAAATATTGAATAATTGTAACAAAAAAAAAAACTTCATCAAAAATCGTAACGATTATTTTGTTAAACAACACGTTTTTAGATCTGTTTGTTACTCTTAGATTATGTGGCGTGGCCACCATACAAGCTGACCTGCTTCTGTAGAAACAATAACGTATCAGAACGAGCACGTTAACGTATCATTCATGGTTCAGCCGAAGCTATATGAAAATCATGCACACCTTCGGTCCAATCAGATTCAAGCGTTTAGCCAAGCTGTGGTATAAAGGAACTTAATCAACACCTTTCTGACCAATCAGGATGGAGCATTTAGTAACTCTAAATAATAAATCCTGCAATAGGTGGACATCCACTGTGTAGTGTATAGCGTAAAGTGAATACCGTGTGATTATACACTGAGAGTGATGCCGTTGTTCTGCTCATGCTCTTCAGGAAGTGGAGACGGAACAGTATTTTAACTACTTCCTGGTGGAACTGAAAGCGCAGGGATATGACGGATTCTTCAGTCCAAAGTCCCGAGCCAGAACCATGTCCGAGTCAGACAGGAAACACGTGGACGGATGTGCAATATTCTACAAAACCGAAAAGTGGGTACAACTTGGGTTCACATTTCCAACATGATCACGTTCATATCGGAGATATTATTACTAACACACGGGTGAGCTGAATTCCGGCGTGTGAAGACCTGTTTCCATGGAGCAGAAAAGCTTGATGAGATTTTTTTTAATACGGTTGTTTGCAAAGTGCGGTCCTTGAAGCGTCGTGTTCCAGTGGTGGAAATCACAAACCATATTTTTCAAAATATTTATAGTTGTCATTTTTTTTTTCTAGTTATGAGCAGGTTTGACTGGTCACTTGACCTGAAAAGGTTTAATCCAAACCTCAATAACTCAGAAACCAGTCGCTTTGAAATAAAAAAAAAAGGCCAGTAAATTATTATTGTAAAGTATTATAATCGTAAATTATTACAGTAAAGTATTATTGTGTATAATTAATGTGCCTCATTTTTTTAAATAGTCTCTACTAAGGGAGTCTGTTGAATCTAAAATGTTTGAAAACCTCCTTTTTAATGTGTAAAAGAAAATAGAATGGATGCGGAATTGAATCGCATGGGTAGGAATGGAATCGTATGGGTGCGGAATGGAATCGTATGGGTGTGGAATTGAATCGTATGGGGTAGGAATTGAATCGTATGGGTAGGAATTGAATCGTATGGGTGTGGAATTGAATCGTATGGGTGTGGAATTGAATCGTATGGGTGTGGAATTGAATCGTATGGGTAGGAATTGAATCGTATGGGTAGGAATTGAATCGTATGGGTGTGGAATGGAATCGTATGGGTAGGAATGGAATCGTATGGGTAGGAATGGAATCGTATGGGTAGGAATGGAATCGTATTGAATAGTGGGTAATGGTAATGGGTTTACTGCATAATATTTAACTGTATCATATTGCCTGAAAGCGGGAGATTCACACCTCTAATGCAAAAGGATGAACACTCTCGCAGTGTGTTTCCTTCTAAACTAATAATTTCCACTATGTTCCACTGCGCTTTGCATTATAACCTTGTATTGAAGCTTTAAAAGTTTCGAAGGTGTAATTACGTGCTGCTCATGTGCTTTGTTCAGGTTCAGCATGGTGCAGAAGCACACAGTGGAGTTTAACCAGCTGGCCATGGCTAACTCGGAGGGCTCGGAGGCCATGTTGAATCGCGTAATGACCAAGGACAACATCGGAGTGGCGGTGCTGCTGGAGCTGCGCAGGGAAATGATGGAGATGACACGTGAGCCTCTGTAAAAGAAATCTTAATTTTTTAAATTCTGTTCTAATTCTACTTGTTAACTTGCTCTCCTATCTTTTTTTTCATGCAAGTAGCGGGCAAGCCTCTCCTCGGCCTTGAGAAACAGCTCCTCCTGGTGGCCAACGCCCACATGCACTGGGACCCGGAGTACTCCGACGTGAAGCTGGTCCAGACCATGATGTTCCTATCCGAGGTGAAGAACATCGTGGACAAAGCCTCACGCAGCCTCAAGCTCTCGTCCATGTCTGGAGAAACCAACGCCATCCCTCTGGTGCTGTGTGCCGATCTCAACTCGCTGCCTGACTCGGGTTTGTCCTCCGTTATTGAATTTAGTGCCTCAGAAATGCTCGTGTGTATTCGATCCCTGTGCAGTGCCGCTATCTTTACTTACCTATTCACCATATTATTAGAATTAGTTTCAAAATCAAATCAAAATGAGGTGTTCGAAGAGCAGTGATGGATTCCTTTCCGTTTCCTGACACGCTGAACTTCTTTCTCCGGTCGGGCAGGATGCAGCGTGTTTTTCCTGCAGTGCCGGCTCTATTTAAGAGCGATTTCAGATTCGTGTCCGTGGGTGTGTTTGATTTCAAAGACGCGTGTGATGTGGTGTGTTTCCCAGGTGTGGTGGAATTCCTGAGCACAGGCGGGGTGGACTGCACGCACAAAGACTTTAAAGAACTGCGCTACAGCGACAGTCTGACCAACTTCAACTGCAACGGCAAGAACAGCTCGTCCAACGGCAGGATCACGCACGGCTTCAAGCTCAAGAGTGCCTACGAGAACGGGCTCATGCCTTACACCAACTACACCTTCGACTTCAAGGTCCGTGACCTCAGCTCTTGCATGTTAGAATATGGATTTTTATTATTATTAAGAGACTGATAACGAGGGGAGTCGGACTTTGACACAGACGCAGGACCTGCCTTCTTATTTAACTTGCCAGTTCATGCGTTGCAGATGTTTATATTTTGTGCATACCCTCCGTTCCAGCTGCCTTTTCATGTGTTAACGTTTCATAAACCACAGACCGAATTCGTTCTGAGTGGACTGTTTACACGGACCACTCTGTTAAAAAAACACTTTAGCCTGCAGGAATAGAAAACAACAGGGCATGCTGATATCGGAAAATAATCAGTGACATGGTGGCGTAATGCTGCCAGATGTGAAGCAGAGTTACGGTTACCCCATGTTGATTATTTTCCTGTAACAATAAGTTACGATATAAGTGTTTTATTCCTCTTGCACTACTGAAATCTGTCAAGATTATATGCATATATACTTATACACGTTACCAAGAAACCAAGACGTGCAAACTCCTCTATCCTGAAAACTTTCCCATGGTGGAAAACTTAAATCTAAGATGTTTTGGTTTGTCTCCCTTCCTCTCGTCTCTCTGTAGGGCGTGATCGATTACATCTTCTGCTCTGAGCCTCAGCTGAATGTCTTGGGTGTCCTGGGAGCTCTGGACCACGACTGGCTCCTGGAGAACAACATCAGCGGCTGCCCGCACCCCCACATCCCGTCGGATCACTTCTCCCTGTTTGCACAGCTGGAGCTGCTCCTGCCCCAGCATCCCCCCATCAACGGGGTGCACCTGCCTGCACGCAGGTAGTCCGACCCTGCCCCGAGACGCCACCGTGGGGGGGCGGCGCTGCACACTCCCACCTCTGACACGTTCTTCTGGCAACTTACTGAAAACGACCGAACCTCTAAACTACGCCATGTGCTTCTTTTTAATGTTTTTTTTATTTTATTTTATTTTATAAATGTGTTTTTTTTTCCCTGTTCTTTGTTTACTCTACGGAGCCAAATTTGCTTCTAAACGCTAAAAGAGGCTCGGTTTCCTCTTTCTCAGTCTCTTGTTCAACTTTTGTTTTCTAGTCGTACGCATGGACTTCTGTTTCGATCACTACTTTTCCACAGTGCTTCGGTATTCACCTTTCTACGTCGTTCTCATTTAAAAAAAAAAAAAAGAAAAAGGAAAAAAAGGCGTAATTAGTTTGTAGGCATGTGGTCACGTATCAGGATGCAGTATCTGTAGTTTAGCTCACACACGTCAGGTTTGTGATCGGCGCGCGTCACACGCACTTACAGGAAGCCTGGGCTGAAGGAGACGGAGGTCATAATGCCAATGGCAGTCAGATGTTTAATAATCTAAAGCCAGCAATGATTCCTGAATCTTCACCCAAGTGCATTAAACCTCCTCGTTCCTTTCTAAGCCCTGAACGGATTTAAAAAAAAAACAACTCGAATATCTGACAAGCAATAGCTCGCATCCGGTTCTGCTCTTTTGTATATACACGTGTGCTCCGATTTTAGCTTTCGTTCTTATACGTGTCTTTTTAGAGAAGCTTTGGAAAGCGTACGTGTTGCTTATATGGGTGCCAGTCTTTTTGTAACGTCCCGCGGGACGGCGGGAGTGGCTCGAGCTCACTCCTGAACGGTGCAATATTCTCAACAGCGTAATCCTTTTAAAGCTAAAGCCGTGGCAAATGTTTTTATACGAGCGTAAATATGACAAATCCTCCAGTGCACTTATTCCGAAAGGGTTACTAACATGGCGATCGATTGGCTTAATTCGATTCTGTTCGACGCAAAAACAATTAGAAACCATTGGCACGATCACTGGTTGCCCATTAACTTTATTATTATTATTATTGTTGTTGTTGTTGTTGTTGTTGTTTCTTTTTTTTTGTGACTGAGCTATGCACCTGGAAATGTTTAGCTTCTAGAAAAGCATTGGATGTGAGGTCACTGTGGACGCGCCCGCGCGGTGGAGGAGAGCGGCGTGTGGGTGCCGGGAGGAGACTTCAGCGGGTCTGTATTCAACCAGCATCCGTTCACTGTGTTTTGTGGAAAAGTGGAGAACATTCCGTATTTTTCCCCACAAACCGCTCATAACTTCTCAAGGTGTGTAGCACTGTCTTTTGCGGCCAGTAGTTTTCCGCCCAGTCGTTAATCACCCTCGTGGGCTTTTTTTTTTTCTTTCTCCCCTTCCAAGTATTTTACAAATGTATACACCTTTTAATCTTTAAGCTTTACTTGATTGTATATGAGCCACACAGATTTTATTAAAAAAAAATTTTTGGGAAGGGTTTTTTTTTTTTTCCCTTTTTCATTTTTGTACCATGGATTAATTATTGATTAATGATTCGGATCCTTTTTTTTTATTTTTTTTATTTTTTTTTTTTTTATAAAAGATTGTATTGTGTAAGCGTGACTGCATTTTTAAACACAGGAATCAAATTTACCAGCTTCTTTAAAAAAAACAAAAAAACATAAATAAGTAAAAAAATAAAAATAATAAAAAAAAGGCTCGAAGAGGTTGCTCCCAGGTGTCGCTGCCACACTTGCACTCAGTGACGTTTTGTTGGTTTTTCCGGTTTCTTCAGCTCAACCCGTGCGTCCAATCCCGAGTCATTGCTGCGTCGTGTGCTGCGAGGTCTGCGTCCTGCCTCGGTGTGTCCTCCTCTTGCACTACCAGTGAACACCTGTGCAACCTCTCATCCTTTAAAACATTCGATCTGACTTGTTTTATTATTTTTTTTCCGTTCCCTCTCCCTTATAACACTTCTTTTCCTGGACTACTGTACTACGCAAAGGAATCAGGTCTGTAATATTACAAAAAAAAGTTATTTTTGTAGCGAAAGCGTCTGTGGTAGGGCTCTGAATATCTCTCCTAGTTTCGAAGCGCCACTCGTCGGGCGCCGTTTCGTTCCGTGCATGTTCCGTAGGCCTCTCCTCATTTTCTCCATATAATCCCAGCTGACTTTATAACCCCTTTCCGACTTTATTGGGTGTCTCGCCGTAATAGCTCTAGTATGGCCGTCCTCTCTTCCTGTGTAGTGCCACGTGTTGCGTTCTTCTTCTATGAAGCCATTTAGCTTAGCTCTGCCCTCTTTGACTTCCTTTTGCCGACGCGGACAGGAACAGGGGGCTCGTCATCGTTTCGTTTCTCGGCATCTCCGTCGATACGTTCAAAGCTTTAGGACCAAACTCCAAACTCCGGTCTGTAAATCTTTTAGTGGGTTATCGGTATCATGTTTTTACGCTTTTAGAAAGTAGACGCACTGTATTGGTTAGCACTCGACATGAGACGAACTGATAATCAGTCCACGTTTAGCTCGATTCTTTCCGTTTCCGCCATGAAATTGTAAATCAGTTTTAGCAGTAAGGATAAACCTTAAATTCTGAACAACTTTTCTGCACCACATCGTTTTTATGTATTGTAAATGACAACTTTTTCCCTGTTAATGACCTTGACTTGCTGAAGGTATTGTAGATTTCAGTAGCTTTTTGTAAAGTGTGAATAAAATGTGTATTGCCTATTTTCTTTCTACAAAACAAATATGTGCAGTGATTTTTCTTCTAGGTAGATTGGCGCTGGATTTAGGGGGCCGAGCACCTTTTACACAGCTCCAGTGAATCGGATCATTTGATTCAGCTCACCAGCGAGAGTCGACTCTTTTTCAGCTCTCAGACAGCTCATGACCAGGACGAATATTCTGACCAGTGATTTGTTCTTTGCCTGACTAATGGTGGGATTTGTTTAATGGAGTCGTACTCTACATTTAGATTAGCAAAATAACACTAGAAACAAAAATTCCTACGCTAATGAACATGTTGAAATACATACTTGCTGAAATGAATGATGAGAACAGACTCGTCACAGAAAAAAAAAAAAAGATTAGCTGTAGGGGGTTATTTATCAGGCTACTTAGCCAACGCTTGCTACCTACCTAGGCTAACGTAACCTAGCATCGGCACGTTTTACGACAAATGTATACTTCATGCCGCCGTCAGCTCCTGTCACAGACGTCGTAATCACTAGTTGAACGCACGTGAGTGCCACCACAACGTCGTAATTACAACTCGGGAACTCCCATCATCCCTGATCTGGGGGCGTGTCAATTACCAAACAAAAGTTGTGACGTCTACACATATTAAAGTGCTAATTATGCATGGTAACTGTTCGGTTCTTTATTTAATTTCAGTGATTTCAGTAATCGTCGTCGATGATTCAAAAAGAAGAAATGAAAGCAAACGTTTCGTACCGTCTGACCAAAAACACGCGATTACCACCTCCCGACTCGTACGAGCGAACTTTCAAGGAGGCAGCGTTACACTGCTTCCATAACATAATGTTGCAAAAAATTGAAAAGAAATAAAGTTCATTTGCTGCTTCAGATAAACATGTTTATTTTTTACAGTAATTATATTCCTACTGTAGGGTTTGTGTTCTTACAATGTAGGTACATTTATAAACAGTATAATCTACCTGTACTGCAAGGATTTCTCCACGGTATCAGACTGACTGCTGAATTCAACTATAAAACATTTAAAGCGTTAGACTGGACAGTATTTTATTACTGAAATGACAGAAAAAAAGGTATTTTATTGTAGAAAGTTCTTCTAAATAAGTGAACACAAACCATGTACCATTGTATATTATTTGGAATAATAAAAAAAGACAATTTGTCTACTCACAAGTCTTCATTCTTAAAAAAAAAAAAACCTACCATGCATCACTTATTCAGCTGTGCTTAATTTTTTTTAAAATTATCCGTTAAACCCATTTTGATTTACTGTGATCTTAGACTGTTTCTATACTTGCTAACAGGGCCGACACAGACAAACAGCCACACACGCTCGCATTCACACCTATGGGCAATTTAGAGTAGCCAGTTGACCTA
>JAQMYM010000002.1:3542195-3562167 GCA_030014255.1 Parauchenoglanis ngamensis
GCACCCGGAGGAAACCCACGCATGCACGGGGAGAACATGCAAACTCCACACAGAAAGGCACCCTGGGTGACCCAGGAATTGAACCCAGGACCTTCTTGCTGTGAGGCGACAGTGCTAACCACCGCACCACCGTGCTGCCACGTGAGATGACATACGGTATTAAAACTGACAAAATGAATGTTCTAGTATGCATCGCATTTTGCTCTAAATGATGGCAGCTTTTTCTGTTTTCACAGTTACGGCACTGCTGCACCAAGAGATGTGTGGGCAAAAAAGAGCCAGCTCAGCACATGCGTGTAGGCAAAAAGCCACATGAATTTCAATCTAAGTGTTCTCATTCATGTGTCATGGCCACAAATCGGATACGTATCTGATCTCAGACCCACATATGAAAGTGACTCAAGTGATTTGATTTGAAAAGATTGGATTTCTGTTTCCACATCAGTAATACGTTGAGGCAAAAAAATCAGATTTGAGTCACAGACCCTGTTTACACTTAGTTTTAAAATGCGTCTTGAGCATTCAGGTCACAAATGGACTGCCGAGACGCATTGCCGTTTACACCTGTGTTTATTATGTGTCTCCAAGGTGTCCAGCTGCCTACTTACTGTCTACATCACTTCCGCTAGAAGGTCAAAATTATACTAAAACATTAAACCAGCAACATACCGTCATTATTTTCTTGCATTCCATCCACGTACATCGGTACTCCTAGTGTGTCGCGCTGTCACCAGAACAACCTCCACGTCCAGCATTAATAACGTATTTTCTTGTAATGCACGTGTTGCGGACACATCGGGACGCATCAGCGTTTACACTACAGAAGGTATGTGGTTAAATGTGTCCCAGACCACCCAGGTTTCTAAATGCATATTTAATTAATTTTTTTTCCTCTTTGGGTTTAAACCTGAATATAGATACAGAAATGAATACAAATAATGGCATTAAGACTCCTACACTCCCAATTTATAGAATTTACCCTTATCCAGAAGTGTTTTCTCATCTCCTCTGAAAAACATCCTCACACTATTACAGATCCTTTTATTCGAACTCCAGGAATTTTCAGTAATACTGAATTGATTTTCTTCAGGCAATAAAAGACTGAAAAACATGGGAATGAAAATAGCGAGGGGAAATCAACAAGGGCGTGTTCGAAACCCATACTGGCAGACTTTCCTGAGAAAGACGTGTTTAGAAACAGACAAGCAGAAACATTCTACTTACAAACCAAGCGAGAGGCAGAAGAAGGCAGAAGAAGCTGATGGCCAACTCCTGTTTTCAATCAGTGACTAAGACAAAGATCTCTCAGTATTCCAGTGTTAAATGGAGGATGACGATTCGCTGCACCTTTTTAATGGAATTCTGCTGCACTCAATTTACAATGTCATCAATAAGACAATTTAAAAAAACGGAATGCGCGTCTCAGTGAGAAGTCGGACTGATTAAATGATTGAAGGAAGAAAATGAATCCTCATACGTCCAGCGCAAATCAGGATAGTCATTCTGGTAACACGACTCGGATGACAGAGAATGTAGCCTCTCAATCGGTTGTACTGAAGTCGTTAAAATGCATTATACCACAGTGCTGTTGGTGATGATTAATTTTTTGTAAAAGCAGCTCTGACAGTCGTGCAGCTGCAAATCACAGGTTTATATTAATGTGCTTGTCCTAATGTGGTATTGTTTCTACAGTAACAACTTACACAGGGACTTTTTAGTAATGATGGTTATAATTATATGATGAAGTTTTCTGTAAGGAGATATTTATTTAACGTTTATGGAAAAAGTCTCTAGTGTCAGATAAAGCTGTAAACATTTCTGACATCTACGAGACAGAGGAATTCCTGGTAACTTGAAAATGTGCATCTTTTTTGTCATATTAAAGGTCCACTATATAGGATTTAGTTGAATTCAACCACCTGAATGCCCCTCTCTTACCACTCCCTTTCCAAGTGTGTATTAGAGCGTACAGTGGCCGTCAGGAGCCCGTAGCGTAGTTCCAAGTACTTACATTCACGCTGCCTTGCTTTTTTCATGCTAAATAATATGTACGATTCTCCATTTTTCAAAATTGGAAAGGCGCTCTCTAGAGGTTTGTCCTTTCTGGGCCACTGTAGCGGCGCAACATGGCGGCTCTGTAGAGGTGGACCCGCTCACTATGTAGATATAAAAGGCTCCTTAGCTTACGAAAACACAAAGATTTGTAAAAAATATACACTACACATGCTTGTAATATTATATTCCCTTTCTGATAATAGATCCTCTTAAATCAGGGGATCCCATCTTTTTTGTCTGGTGAACCCAATTTGATGTCACAAAACCCATTCACAACATAGACAGAAAGTTGCCAAACTGAGGGAAAGGGGTGAAGTTTGTCTTCGAAAGGATTTCCAGAATGCGAGTTTCCGTCTGAATCCATTAATGTGGTCACTCATCTACATTATATTCCTCTTTTGCCCCTGCATGCTTATGTTAAGATCATTAAAGATGTTGGTCACATTTTTTGTTGATCACACAAACAAAGTCCTTTTTTTCCCCACATTCATGGAAAAGGCCAACAGCTTGAAAAATCTCTCCAGCACCCTGCAAGAGCAAACTGATGTGATCTGAGCCCATATCGCTGCATAGATTTGTAAACAGTTGTGCACGCAGCAGATGTGGTTTGATATAGTTCAGTATGCTGATTACCTGCTGCAATACATCTGTGATAGACACACTAATTTCCTTACATGCCAGCTGCTGACGGTGAATCATGCAATGAGTCCAAACCACAGAGGGGCCACATCCATGGTCACTGTCTGCAGACCTGCTGGCCGTCCTGCCATACACGGAGCACCGTCTGTACAGAATCCCACCATTCGGTCCCATGAAATGCTGTTTTTGTTCATGTAGCTATGGAAGACATCGTACACTGCTTTGGCAGTTTCGTGTTCAGGAAGTACAAAATATCCTCAGGAATCGCGTTCTCCTGCATGTAGCGAACAAATCTCGAAGCATGGGCATTTTTTCCTTCTGTACTGACATCCATTTGAAGAACATGTCAGCTGTTGCTTCTTCCCTTCTTCCCGTTGTGTTAACAGACAGTGGTATTGTCTTCAGTTTTTGAGCCTCTTCCTCCCAACACATCGCTTTTACCATTTCAACGGCAGCTGGCAATTCAAAGTCTCTGCCATGGTGTGTGGCTTCATAGCCTTAGCAATGAGATAGCTCACCTCCAATGATGCTTTCAAAGCTCCCTCGTTAACCGTCATTGCCCTCTTGAAGCCCATCCGCTGCTTGTTCGGCTCGGCAGATTTTCTTTCAAAGACAGATTTTGGCTTGCCCACAATTTCTTTCTGTGTTGTCCTAAAATGTCTCATAAGTTTTTTTATGTCACTGGATAGTACGTTTCCACATAGGAGGTGTTTAGGCCTTTCCTCACTGATTTCCGTTACACTGGTAAATCCGTACTGCAGGAACGCTTCATCATAGCTCGCATTCTTTTTGATGGATGTTTCTCAGGCCCACTTGCAGATGTCGAAGGGGTCGCAGATGGGCGAAGAAAGTTCTCCATTTTTAAAGTGTTTCCTGATATCTGTCCTAATTCCTTTCAATTTCTGTCCATTGCTTTGCACTCACACTTCGATTTAACTGGCATGTTGCGTAGCTTGACTAAGCATGGTTATGTCACTTAGACAGGCCACTGTAGTCATTAACATGTTTATTTTATGGTTTTTATGTTAATTTGGCAAAATGTTATATTTAATTTAATGTGTACACATAGGCGGTGCGGTGGTTAGCACTGTCGCCTCACAGCAAGAAGGTCCTGGGTTTGATCCCCGGGTCACCCAGGGTGCCTTTCTGTGTGGAGTTTGCATGTTCTCCCCATGCATGCGTGTGTGGTTGTTTGTCTGTGTTGGCCCTGTGGTGGACTGGCAACCTGCCCAGGGTGTACTCCGCCTCTCGCCTGAAGATGCTGGGATTGGCTCCAGCTTCCCCGCGACCCAGATGGACAAAAGCGGTATAGATAATGGATGGATGAATGGACAGTGACAATTATTGAACAGACAACAATGAAAATTCAACAAAAAGACAATTGTTGCACTGACAGCAATGACAATTCATTAAGCAAAATCTTTACACAACATTGATAATTCATTGATGAAAATCTTTGGCAACAATGACAATTTGCCAATTTGCCAAATGGAAAAAAAAGACACTCATCATACTATAACGTTCAAGAAATTTCAATATTACTGCTTAGAAGATAATTATAAACACTTATGATTATGTCGTTGTGTTTTAGATCAGTTGTCATGAAGGGGACATGTAGTCACCTGCAGTCATTTGTTCAGAAGTCAGAACAACTGTGCCACTTGACTCAGGTGTCAACTTGACATCAAAATTGACAGGCTTTAAGACCTGTGACTATGTCAGGTGTCATAAAAGGCGTAGGCATAGATAGGCTTCATATCCACTCTGTCCCTGACCCGGATTAAGCACTTACTGAAGATGAAGAAGTTGCAAACTGTAAATCTCCTTCTTTCAGGATTACACTCTTGAGGTGCAAATGGAAATGAACAGTAATAGAGTAACTGCGGCATCGGGTCATCTCTCCACGTCTAAACTCCACTGACATCATCACATTGTCTAGTATTTTTCATGGGGAAACATCTCAAGCATCTCTCCAGATCCACTAACATTCTTTGGCCCAGTTTGCTTTTCCATTGTGCTGCCTTCCATTTGCTCGTACACTTAACTCTAGGATAAAAGGCAGGACCACGCTTTAGCAGCATTTAATAACGGACACATGCTCCAAATTTGGCTAAACTAAACCTTCCTAAAAACCTTGGAGCTTGTGGCTCAAAAGCCTGCCCTCCAGCCACAAATTCATAGGCCCTCAGTACAGCAGGAAACATAAACCTGTGCTTTTTACAGTGCCTACAATAACCACAGGCTCTATTTTAGTGATGCCAGCAAAAGTAAAATCAGATGTAGGTCAGGTGTTGGAGCCTGAGCCGCCTGTCACCCAGCTGTGCTCCAGCTTCAGAAGCTGAACTCCATGACACTGTTGTCCATCTATACTGTGTGTCTTCACCCAGAATTCAGGCCACACACAAAATATACAGTATAGGATATACAGATATTTTTGGATCGTGTATACAAATTGAACTCCATATACTGTATATGAATTTACAATCACAAGACCATCTCAGGAGTTATTCTGTGTGATTTGTTTGATACGAGTGTAGCCGATGGAGAATGACGTGGCTATAGGCTTTCCAACTTTAAATACTGCCAGACACTGATAATGATGACCAGGTGCTTGGTTATAGAGTAAGTAGGAGGTTGGTGGATGCCTGGGGGTCGATTTACCTCCTTTAGTCTCTTTGCAGTCAGGGTGGAATTTGGTCACTGGTACAGTATAAGCGCGCTGTGTGTACGCACTACTTTTGTTTTAAATTTTTGTCTGCAATTAACATACTTATGTCACCTCAATATGCTAGTGTTGCATCGCTGTGGACTCGTGGAAAATGCTCGACAGTCTGGAAATAACGCTCACGTGTGCCAAGACCTTAAAGAGTGAGAAAGGAAAACCTACAATTAAGCAGTTTTCCAAGACTTAAAACTGTCATGTGTAGTATATTTTATGCTATTTGTACTATATATTATGTCATTGAACTGTAGCCTATATATTCTGAATGCTGTACATACTGTGCCATATGCTTCATATTGCTAACGTATACTGTCTAAATGTGCATAATGTGCAATTGCATAGTCCTGATGCAAGAAAATGATAAACAATATTATTGTACAATGTATTTAGGCATTTACCCATCCATTATTTTTTCCTAATGAACTAAGCACAGTGATTATGTCCTTTGATTCCAGATCCAGTGTACACTGCTATCGGAGGAGCTATGACTAAAACCGCCTCAGGATCTGCCATTTGCATTCTGAAATGCTTTTCTGCTCACCACAGTTGTAAAGTGTGGTTATTTGCGTGACCACAGCCTTCATGTGAGCTCGAACCAATCTGTCCATTCTCCTCTGATCTCTCTCATCAACAGTCATGGAAATATGAGTAAAATCTGCTCAAGGTTTGACATGTTTTGCCATCTGGAGATGCTTTTCTGCTCACCATGGTTGTAAAGAGTGGTTAACTGAGTTACCATAACCTTTCTGGGAGCTCGAACCAGTCTGTCCAGTCATCAACAAGGCATTACAACTCACAGATCTGCTGCTCTTTTTGTATTTTGCACTGTTCTGTTTCTGTGAAAATCACAGGAGGTGAACAGTTTCTGAAATACTCTGATAGCTAAATGTACAAGCTCACCAATTTCACCATCGTTCATGTCGATTCTGTATTAATGTGGTCATGTTAACTGTGCATATTTGAAAGTGCTAAAATAACACAAAACTGTTAATAAATATATTAATTAATAATAAAAGTTCTTAAATTACTGTTAATAAAAATTCATATTACTACTATTATCAGGACATTTGTTTTGTTTTTATGTATGTTTATTCATTTATCAGGATCAGCTATAAAATCCTGAAACGCACGAATGAATGATCTTAACATCCATGTGGGATGGAAGAAAAAGATCTGTTGCTATCTGCATTCTGATCTCTTTTTGTGCTGCAGGATACGGCACACAAGGGCTAAAGATGCAGCGTTCAACACAGCCACTAATGGAGATGATGTCAAGGCTGCAGCCGTGTTAGTTGTGGTTTTATTAAATCCTCTTCAGACACTTCAGCTGCCTCCTCCTCAGTGTGGACACCTCGTCCCCGCACAACAGTGGAAATACACAGCAGGGGATTTAATAAGGATCCAAACAGAGATTATGTAATTGACCGAATTATTATGCTTACACATGAAGTTTTTTTGGTTTTTTTTTTTATCTCAGGGCTCATTGTGTTTGTCTGTGAGATTTTAGATGATGATGTAGAGTCGAGTGAAAGTGTAAGATGGAACCAGGCTTCTCACTGCGGAGTCGGGGAGCAGAGAGAGCGAGAGAGAGAGAAAGAGAGAGAGCGAGAGAGAGAGAAAGAGAGAGAGCGAGAGAGAGAGAAAGAGAGAGAGAGAGAGAGATTAAATTTTTTAAATTTGAGAAAGAGACACTAAGCAATGGATAGCTGGAGAGAGACAGACAGAGAGAGAAACAGAGAGCGAGAGAGAGTGAATCTGGGAAACTGGGTCAGAATCTTTCAATTTCCCTTTGACCAGATGGACATATAGATGGACATATAGATGGACAGATAGATAGATAGATAGATAGATAGACCTGAATCTGATTTATTAACATATGCTTCTCCTCATTAAACACCGTAGAGCAGTTAGCGCTGGATTCTTCCACAGATGGTCTGCGATGTGTTCAGCCAGAATAAGCCAAGGATTTAGGATCCATAGCACAGAGGGGAAGGAACGCAACCTGGCCACCAGCCAATGGCAGAAAAGCCGAGACTGTCCGCTGGCCAATCAGGGGTGAGAGTGGCACAGAAAGCTGGAGTAGCAGGACCACCTAGAAAATGTGGACACCCGAGTGCACTTTAAGAATGCCTCTGTGGTCAGAAAGAGGAATAGCTCACATGTACAGCTGCTCGCATACTTGAGAGAGTTTGACACACAGACAGACAGACACACACACACACACACACACACACTCACACACAAACATACACACACCAAATGTAAGTCAGTAAATCTTAACCATCTGTCACTGATTTCATATAAAGTGACTTTATAGCTGTAATATTGGCAGGTGCATGAGTATATGTAATGCACAGAATACTGGCCTGGATTTTCTGTTGATTACAGAAGGTGTAAACTCTCCTCGAGTTCATAAGCGAACATGTTGTTCCAGAGTCTGGCGGAGATGTTAGTGCCAAGTCTGTGCCATGTTCTCTTAGCACCTCTTTGCCCCAACTCGCTGATCAATGGAACAAATCCAAAAAGTGAAGACAAGCCCATTACAAAACCATTTCTCATGCACCTGATGTTTTGCAAGTATGAACTAGACCTGGCGTCGTACGTCATTCCGGCTTGTGTCCTTGAGGAATGGTTAGATTCCAGAACGTTTCAGAAACATTATGTGTTTCTCTGTGTTATTCTGTACTTAGTTAACACCATAACATCAGCCCGAGTTCATATACCTTGCTCATGTTGATGATTCTGTTCCAACAATGAGGATACATCTTGGTGACTTTAACAGAGAAGGTAGGTAGGTTGGTAGATAGATTGCAGTGGTGATTGCTTTAAGACTACATGGAAAGTCCAGCTTCCCCAAACTTTTCATTAAAATGCTGTGATGAAACATTAACCAAAGTAATGTTTACCAACTATTTATCAGTCTTTGCACAATTCGATATTTTAGCAAATCAAACGATCAAGTATCTCCCAGCAATATTGTGTTTTTCTATCATTAACCTCAAACTGTTTTCTAGTGAACACTGCAGCCTGTGGGAAAATCTACAGCAGTCTGCAGCAGAAAGCTGTAAAGCCATATTTCAATAACTATGAGCCACCACTGATAGATGGATAGATAGATAGATACAGTAGATAGATAGATAGATAGATAGATTGTTGGAAGTAAAATGGATGGCTGCATATATCAAAAGACATTGACAGACAGATGGATGGATAAATGGATGGGTAGATGGTTGGATAAATAAATAGCTTAATGCACAGGTGACTATATGGATAGATGGGTGGTTAGCTATCTAGCTAGCTAGATAGATAGATGGATGAATGGCTAGATGGATGAGTGGATGGGTAGATGGATGGATGGGTAGACGGGCAAACAGATAAAATGGTGGTTAGATAGATAGATCTAATTTGATCTTCTGCCTAATTACCACCACAACTCTGACCTCATATTACATTTATACATCATTTTTCATAAATAAAAAAGCCTGAAATTTTACACTCGCAAGGCAAGATGATAAACAAAATCAATAAAGAGAGGCTGAAAAATATCAGGCCAGATCTAGGGGTTTTTTCACTCTTCGCTCTGTGTAATCGCCTGACCCGACTGTCACTGATAAGCTGCATTAATCTGCAGTCTGGGCTAGAAAGAAATCAGCCCCAGCCTCCCACCTTCATAACATTCTGTGTATTTGTCTTACAACAGTTGGTGGTGCTGTTGTACTTCATTGCACTTCACAAACATCTTAACAAATGTCTTAATGTGGATTATTTAACAACAATTCTTATCACCTGATGTGGAAGCCAAAAAAATGAAAACCTTTCCAGACGTCAAACTCATTAGTGACCTTAAGCGATCTGTCCACTCCGGGCTAAAACATTCAGTTGCATGCCACTGTGTTTACCCCTTACGTCCTCACTTGTTGAAGCCACAAAGACAGAAGTGAGGAGCATCATAATTATGTGGTGATGGAGTGCGTCTGGAGTCTCCTAATTAAGTTGCCTAAGTCTGGAAGGCAATGTTTTTCTCTGTAACTCGGCTAAGCATGCAAAAACTGACGGAGTCCTTGGCAACTGCTGTTCTCATGTGTGTGCGTGTGTTTTTCTTTGCCTCCATCTCTACTTCTTTTAATTAGAGCAAGAGATCAGTGAAATGCCAAGTGTCAGTACCAGAGAGGGCTGGAAGACAGCGTAAACGACCTTTTAAACTCTGACGTTCTTTAATAAGGCCGCAGCCGCAGCGCCTTGCTTTGGTGAAAGTGCCGAACATTGTGGCCAGGGGCCTGGAGGACTGGGCTATGATGAAAATACACGGTCATGAGCCCTAAAATTGTTATATCAAAGGCGCAAGAACTAACAAATGCTGATGTGTAATACCGTCCTTCAGTTTCTTAACAGCTGTGTTGTTTTTCCTCACCGTCTTTCCATAGTAAGAGTAAACTCACTTTGCCTCCAACCTCCTATTGGCCCGCGATGTGTTTTTCTGTTTTAAGCCACGTCTCTGTAGCATAGTCGTTCTTTCTTCCTGTCTCTTCTTTTAGGACTCCCTTTTCTCTACTCCATGACATGTCATAATTCATAATGTTTCATAAAAAAAAAAGAAAAAAAAAAACATTTGCTGTGCTTGACACTACTGGCTTCACTACACGCTTTAAACACCTCTTTATTTTGAAAACCCACATTCCTCTGGGATGCGCAATGAATCTCACCAGATTCCTCTCTGACAGGGTTTATGGCATGACATTTCATCTACTCCTGCTTTCATTATTCAGGTGACGCAGACAAATTTTGAGTTGCTAACTTTGTGGCATGCTAAGAGGTACAGTCGGAAGTTTACATACAGTCATCATGGACATGAATGTCATGGCAATATTGGGATTTCAGTGATTTCTTTGAACTGTTTTTTATTGGAGAAGAATGATTGTACAACACATCTTTAGTAAAAAACAAGAATTTGGTATGCAAGTTACAATTTATTTTGGGTTTTCTGAAATCAACCCAACATCAAAAATATACAAACACACACGTGATGCTGAAAGTTCCAAAATGTCTTTTAACTTGCCAAGGACATGGCCTCATAATTTCCTGTTAGTGATCATGATTGACTACAGCTGGTAGCTTCTCTGTGCACAACATAAAAAGGGTTTGTTTGACAAGTTAATGGGAGGTGTAGCAACTTTGCCAAGATCTGGAAGAAGACCCAAACTGTCACTCTCAACTGAGAAAAAAACTGATTCGGACGGTCAGGAACAACCCAGGAACCATCAAGGCACAGGCCTGCCATGAACTGCAAGCTGCTGGAACACTGTCTACAGTCAATCGAGTTTTACATCACCATGGACTGAGAGGCTGCCATCCAGGAAAGAAGCCCCTGCTCCAAAACTGACAACTTTAAGCTCAACTAACGTTTGCAGCTGACCACATGGACAAAGAAAAAGCTTTTGGGAGGAAATTTTATGGTAAGGTAAGACAAAGATTGAGTTGTTTTGCCACAGTGACCTGAGGTACAGAGGAACACTGTACCAATTGTTAAGCATGGTGGCGATAGCATCATGCTCTGGGGCTGTTCTGTTTTGCTGCCAGTGGAACTGGATTGGAATGAAGAACCTCAGAATTCCTCAACATAACCTCAAACCATCAGCTAGACAGTTAAACCTTGGACACAATTGGCTGTTCCAGCAGGACAATGACCCCCAACACACATCAAATCTGGTTGTGGAATGGATAAAGCAGGCTAACATTAGCCTTAAAACAAGTCCTGACCGGAATGATATAAAAAATGTGTAGGCTGTGCTTAAATGTTGGGTCTGTGCCAGGAAACACACAAATTTAACTGAACTCTACCAATTCTGCCAAGAAGAGTGGTCAAATGTCCAAGCAGAACTCTGCTGGAACCATCCAGTCAAGGTGAAACTTGCTAAGGGACATTTAACCTAATATTAGGTGTATATTTCAATGTATATTTTTGACATAGTATCTATAATTTTGACCCTATGTTTATTGCAGGAAACCCATAATAAACCTTTCCTACCTGTGCTTCTCAATAACGTCATTTTTAGTCATTCTTTACTGAGTCATTCTACAAAGCATAACAACAAAAAGTATCTGCGGATTCTGGTATTTTTGCAAAGACAAAATAGACATTGTTTCATATATTTTTATTGTTGGGGGTTTTTTTGGACATTTTCTGTTGCCAGGAGGAGCTTAGGGAATAGAGTGGAAGGATGTAAATGAGACCCATATTCGGATTATAACATCACAACCTCTACCTTCTACCAAAATCCTCTCAGTCATTAGAAAAGCATCAGGACAAAAATAATCAAGTGCATAGAAACAAAGGTCAGAGGTGAGCACACTACTGAACACTCATTTCTAATAATGCAAAATGGAACCCTAAACAGACAGCTAATTTCGGATTGCTCTCAATTCTTTGCTTATGTTACAAGGTGTCGTTAAAGACCAAACGAATAATGTTGGCAAGTGTATTCAGTGAAATTCACAGGGATACTCTGTGTGAAGATGTGAGGAACATGATAATTCAGGAGATCCTCAGAGTAGATCCCCAGCTTCTCCAAAACAAGTGGAGCCAGATGAGGTGATTTGGGAACCTTATAAAGCTTTTGCTGGAGCTTTTGCTACAGCTCTATATTCATCTATGTCCCACTGAGTGGAGACTATGGAGCATACCCAGGACCTGCTGGAGAGATTATGTCTCACAGTTGGTTTTGGTACATTTCAGGATCCGCCAGGAGAAGTCGGATCAGTGGTTGGGGATAGAGGGGCCAGGACCGAACTTCTTGCCACCACCAGGAAAACCAGAAGCAGAAAATGAATGAATGAATAAATATAAATGAATAAACAGAGTAGGACAAGTGGAAGACTGCCTTCAGGACTGCTTCTAGCCACTATGAATATTTAGTCATGCTGTGTGGTTTGGATAATGCCCCCACAGTCTTTCAGGCATTCCTGAATGACATTCTTAGGGATATCATTGGAAAATTAATATTTTAGTCTACTCTCATTCCTTAGAAGAACATATTAAGCACGTCAAACGTTGCCGCCGAAGGTTCCAATTTGTAAAGCATGAAAAATGCAAAATCCATCTTTCCAGAATAGCATTCCTGGGCTATATCATAAACAAGGAAGGCTTGATCATGGTTAAATCAAAGGTGTATGTGGCCAACCCCCAAAACCATGAATGACTTGCTTAGATTCTTAGGTTTCACCAGTTTCTATAGGTTCATCAGGGGCTTTAATAGCATTGTGGTCCCATTTACGTCACTCATTCATGGTGGTAAAGGCAAATGAATCTGGAAAGAATGCTTTTAACCTCCTAAAGGAGGATTTCATCATAGCGCCTTTGCTGAAACATCACTGTCTTTTATGGTGGAAACCATATTTAATAGCCTTAATCATTTTTTTTTTTAATTATGATATAATCAAGAGTTATTATTAGTCAAACTGGTGTTAGTAGAATTGCAGCATTGCTCAAAGGAAGAACCCTTTAGATGTAATACCTGTGATGTGGATAGAGCGAAAACCATCCAAATGTCAGAAACAAACTTGATCATTCATCACCAAAACCACTTAAGTACCAATTACTGGTGGGAGTCCATGGTAACAGATGTTCTTCAAGTAATGTTCTGCATGAATGACTTGAAAGACTTAACGACAGATATGGGCATATCACATTCCTGCATATATAATCATTTCTACATAGATTTTTTTCTTTAGAAATCGACCACAGAGACAGCAAGAAAGAAAATGGCAATCATGCTATTTAAAGTCATCTAAGATTGATAACCCTGTGAACTAATCAGGAAGCACAGAGCTGGCCTCAGGGTTTGAAAGATTACAATGTTATTTATAATCATTTGAGGATCTGATGGTCTCTTTTCTCAAAAGATTTATAGTATGTGAAAATTCTGCTTAGAAAATTGGCCACTAAATCAGTGAAAAGAGAGTATAAACTGAATCATGGCTTTGATGCTAGTATTAGCATGCAGTGCTCACTGTATAATGAAGAATTTGTCTAAGATCATTTGCTTTCTGCACCAACTACTGAATACAAAGTCAGGTCCTGATAGATTTTATAAGTTCATAAGAACACTGTAAAGTGTAAAGAAAGGTCAAGGGCATCTCTTCTGTTCCCGAGGACAACCCATAGACAGGTCCCTCATAACTAGAACAAAAAAAACGGATGTGTTACATTACATTATAATTTGCCTATACATATGCTTGCCAATGCTCCATGGTTTAAATGATCAAAATGGTTAACAAAACAAGACAATAATACTTGTTTTTTACATGGATCTGAAAGGAACAGCTGTGGAAAATGATGAGATCGTATCGGCCTGAGCTTGAACAGTACGTTTCTCTGTTAATTAATCGTGTCCATGTTTTAATCATGGAATATAAAACTGTTTAATTTTAAAATATTGTTAAAAAAAAATACCCTACTAGATTTGTATACCTAATAAATTGAAAACTCAGGATACATAAATAGTTAAAAGGGAGGAAGAAATAGAAAATACAACTGAAAAGAATGACAGAGAGAGGAAGAGAGAGAGAGAGTAAATGAAAACAGCTTTCACAGCGGTATGATGGACAGAGAAACAAGAAAACAGAAAGAGAGATGAAGGATGAAGGCTGGGTCTGGCCTACAGCCTCATTCTCTAACACGCAGACATTGTACTGAGATTTCCTGCCAAGTGGGTGTGTGTATGAGAAAGACAACGTAACCAGAGTTGACTGAGGCTCCAGTAAGACCATCTATCCACTTCACAGCTAAACACACACTTGTCATCACACAATAACAAGCTCATACACATACGTGCACACAAACTCCCATTAAATGTACACATTAAGACTTAAAGCAGTGCTAGGCTCAACCTGTTCAAACACATATTCCATCAACACACACCCTGCAACTAGCACATGACGAGTGTGTCAAGCATTTATACCCATCGATTCATCTTTTCTTTTCATTCTGACTCTCTGGATTTCTCTACACTCTCAGGATTAAATATTTCACCTAATGAGCTAAGCATATTCTTATTTTATTCCTCAGCAAGGTCTCGGTTATATAATGAGCGGTTGAACAGAAATGGTTTCCGCGTTGCATGAAGCTGAAAGCAGCTCGGATCTGTCAGCCGTGAGATCTTCACCTCGCTGGCAGATTTTCCCCCTGCTTCAACACAGCATGGCTTCATTTACTGCGAGTGCTCAAAAAGCCTCAGAAATCTCTCACAAGGCTTTGCAGACCAAAAAAACGATATGAAACCAGGCATTCGGAGACATTTTGGACAGCGGATTTTTTTCCTTCTCTCTGTTACATGTCTGTGTGGAGAAAAGTGGAAAGAAGTTTAGAGTTATAGTCTTGCATAAAGTTAAGAGTTTTAGGTCTGTTGCTAACCTTTGAGTCTTTGACCTCGGTCAACAGAAGGGTGACCAATCCAATATAAGTGTTTACACTACTACTACTACTGCTGCTACTACTACTACTACTACTACGAATAATAATAATAATAACAACAACTGGGGAGGGTGAAGGCTAACACATTTCCTCAGAAACACCTAAAGCCTGCGAATCGCATCTGTTCAAACTGTTATTTGTCCTGCATCACAGTGCAGCGCAACACTCAGAGGAATGGTCCCTCTTCCACATACATGAGTTGACAGACACAAATGATTTGCTAGTGTTGCTATGATTGACAGTGAAAAGAAAGTATAACATCCCTCCCACCCTGAGAGCCAAACCAATTTTGCTTCCTCGGCTCCTTGCTACAGTTGACTGTGGCATCATTGGAAGTCAAGCTTGAGATCTCCCAATAATAGGTCAAATGCTTTTCTTTTGTGACACTCAGGAGCCATTTTTACCCATTTTTCTTCCAAATATACCATTTCAGGAGCATGAAGACTGATTTGGTAGTGTAGTTTGGTAGTTGTAGTTTTGTAGATTTGGTAGTGGCTTATGGTCTGGTAGTTTTTGCAAATCAACATGGCCAATACCAGAACCATTTTTATTGGGGGAAAAGCCTTGGAGCTGCCATGTTGTGTCACTACAGTAGGCCAGAATGGAAAATCCTCTCGCGATCACCTTCCCCATTTCATGTTTTTACCTGTGGCAGCGTGAATCCAGAAGGAAGCACCGGAAGAACGACAAAGAAGAAGAGATGAAGACAATGAAGAAAAAAATAAGAGGAATCAGTTATTCAGTAAGAGGAAGAGGAATCAGCTAACAAATGAAGAACCCAAATTTCGAAAAATGGAGGATCATACTTATTATTTAGTATGGAAAAGCAAGGGAGTGCAAATATAAGTGCTTGGAAGTACGCTACGGGCACCTGACGGCCACCGTAAGTTATAATACATGATTGGAAAGGGAAGAGTAAGGGAGGGACATTCAGGTGGTTGAATTCTATGTAGTGGACCTTTAAGTATCTTTTGGAATAACTTACTTGACTATATTTGCTCACAATTACTTGAAATGGGGTTTGGGAGAAAAATCGCACCCTGAAACTCCTCCTACCTCCTCGTTAACTGCCCCTTCTGTATGCAGCATTTCCCATTTGCACTCTCTTCTCTTTGCTTTGTGACAGAATTTCATATTCACATAATATTGTATAATAATAATGTATGTCTAAGATCTGAGAGTTTCATCCCCTTACAGTTCTATAACCATATCTCACAACAGCATATGTTAAAGGCGTGGTCTGCTATTCAAAATCTCTTGATGATGGGATGGATGATTTACTGCAGTGCCACATGGAAGCCATCTTTCTTCATTGCTGTTAAAGCACTAAAATGTGTGTTTGCCTTTGGAAGTGTAGATATGGATAGCTAACCAATAGCCAATATATTCATTCATTCATATTCATGGTGGATCCAGAGTCTATTGCAGGAACACTGTGTGTGGGGATACACCCAGGATGGGATGACAGTTCCACACACACTCATTTGTAGCTTAGTATAGCCTTGGGAACCTGGAGGAACCCCAGGGGAACCTGGGAACCTGGAGGAAATTCACATGGACACAGGTAGGACTTGTGAAACTCTGCACTAACAATAACACAAGGTCAGACTCGAAGAAGGGACTTTGGAGCTGTGAGTGCTACCTGCTGCACCACCATATTGGCATAGCCAATGCAGATGGTTATTTAGTCTTATAGCTGTAGGTTGTTAAATGTATAGTATGCATTAGATGTTGCAATTCCATCCAGGGTGAATTCTCCCATCTTGCACCCTGTGTTGCCGAATCTACCGCAACACTGACCACATCACGTAGTCACTGAAAATGAATGACATGCACAAGATCTTACTGGAAGAGAATTTTAAGCCAAATCTAGCTAAAGGCTAATACGTGGTCCTCTGGGCCACCTGAGGCCATCCTTGAAGTTCATGCAATATGTAAACCTATCTATCTTTTCCTGACAAACATCAGGGATTGGCGAGGATTGCACTAATTGACAAAATAAGACCATCCTTTATACCAAGACTGCAGCGCCAAATCACTTCTCTCTGACCCCTGTCTGTGGATAACTGTGTCATCACTAGGTTCCAGATTTGCACTCTACCAATGATGGGTTGGATCCATAGAAAGTTGCACCACTTGTGAGCTCCACATTTTTACATTTCCAATGCTTCAATGGCAGCAAGCAGAGTAGGTGCTGCATTGCACTAAAGCACCATCTCCTTTAGCATGATGAATCAATGTTCTGAATGGACAGGAAGTTTGGTGATCATGGATTATCATCTGTTGATGTCTTAGAGTTTTGCAGTTACGAGGGCAGCTTTCAAAGTTATTGTGGCAGCAAGTCTGCGCAAGGAGAGTGTGGGTGGATCCGCACAAGATGCTGTGTGTGTGTGTGTGTATGTGTGTTTACACATGGATATGAGAGTATGAGGAGAGTTGGCGTTCTGTAAGGGTGACAAGAGGAGAGAGAGGGACACAGATGGCCTGTAGAAGCAAGATGGGGAAAAGAGTAGTTTAAAAATACCCACTTCTAAGAGCTTGTATTGCATGTAGACAGACTACACAGTCATGGAAAAGGCCAATTACATTGATTGTGACAAAAATTATGAAATCTTTCTTTTTTCACATTTTCTCATGGAGGACTGGCTGTTAAAACCAAGCAACCTGGAGCTATAATGATGTGATCTGAGCTTGGCTCTCCAATGCTCCCGTCAACCTTGGTGGTGCATATTTAATTGGCCCACCGACATGCCGTTCCTGACCAATCGTTTCTAAGTTCATGAAGCACTTCTGACAAATCAGACCAAACAAATAGCTTGTGCTCTCAAAAAACTGTTATGTGGGCTCATCTATGAATGAAATCATATATGAATGAATGAAGAACAGGAAAGAAGGAATCGATAATATCATCAAGTAAAAAAAAACAGGCCAAAGTGGACTTAAAGCGGTGCTGAAAATGTCTGTTACCATTGAGCAACATGTGAAGAAGGCTTTAAACCGTCCATTTGAGTGAGGCGTCACATAGAACCCCGCAGAGCGATTATACTTGTTTACATTCTGGATAATCAAATTCTTGGAACATTTTATCATTCTTCTAGAGTAAATGGAAGACTAATTTGATTTGGCTTGCTGCATGTATTTTTATGCCAAAAAATATTTAAAATTTCCAGAGTAAACATTTACAATTAGATTTTCAATCCAAATTAATAAAAGCAAAACTGAGACGTACCTCAGTTTTTGCCGAACATTGAGCAGAGCTTAACATCGGAATGGTTGCCATGGTTTCACTGATAGATCCAGGCTAATGCGATATTCACACAAACAATAATATCTGCACGGGCTAGCTACAGAATGAATTCCTGCTAAAAATAAACATCCTGGAAGGGAAATGTTTATGTATAACTTGCGTTCATTATAGGCATCACAGTCAAACATTACTTTTCTCAGAACGCGCCTAAAACAATATTTTGCTCCTCAAAATTCCAGATGATTTATTTTTTTCCACCTTGTTCTGCCTGCTCCCCTTCTCTTTTATTCAGTTTTTCCATGTAAACATTTACATTTCCAAATCAGATTGTCTGGACACCGGGTTCAGCACTAGCCCAGCACGCAAGGTTTTATCAGCAACTTTGCTACCAAGTGAAAACCTAAAGCTGTGATTACACCCGTAACAATTATGGCAACTTAAACTCAAAAGTCATGACTGTTCCTTGTATTCAGAGACAGCTTACACAGGCACTTAAGTTGATTTCTGGCACTGGAGACTCCTTTCATACATGTTAAATAAACATCTCCTAACAGAAAACTACACCGTATCAGCATTAAATGTAAGCTTGTACTATAGAAATGATAAACATTAATATGAACCTTGCAGCTGGAACTTCTGTCTGAACCGCTGTTACACAAAACAATCAACACTTTCTGACCAATCAGATTTGAATATTCAAAAGTGCTGTGGTATAAAACATAAAGTTAATAAATGCAATGAAACTTTAGTAAAAACTCTTGGCTTACAGAGCTTAGACTCTGCCATCTGTTTAGCACCACCACATATTTGCTCCTCTAAACGAAAGATGTATTTGCAAAAATATTTGCCCGAGTTAGCTATACACTGGAGAATATCTTTAGTCTTTTGGAGTTACTGGAGTCTGAAGCCTATAATCTTTTTTCTTGGCAATTGGCATCAACCGAAATTAGAGTCAGATCATTAAACATATGAAAAGAACAAGGAAAAATGTGTACAGTAGAAATACTTTTCTGTGATTACTGAACTGTCCATCCATCCAATAATTATTCTGCTTATCTGTCAGGGTTGTGGGGACGCTGGAGCCAATCCTGTCTGACGTCACGTGAGAGGCGGGGTACGTCCTGGTCATGTCGCCGATCTATCACGGGGCTAATACAGAGATGAACAGCCATTCACACTCACATTCACACCTATGGACAATTTAGAGTAGCCAGTTGACCTTATCAGCATGTTTTTGGGTTTAGGGAGGAAACCAGAGCACCCAGATGAAGCATGAAACGAAGATCAAACATCAAGAACCCAGAACCTTCTTTATATGAGTTGACAGTGCTAACAACTGCACCACCCTTATATGATGCAATCAGTCACTAATGTGCCATCCTGAAGTTCAACAATTACAATGTTTATTGTTTGATGAAGAAGAATACATAATTTTTATCCATTTATAGTTACACTTAATGGTGTGAAACGTCTGCAACAAAGTTAGTTCCTGTAATCCTTTACCTAATAGCAGCTATAATCAGGTGTTCTTTCACCAGGCTTTCATTTTTTTCTAATGAAACACATGAACAACAACAACAAAAAAACCCAGCTTGTCATGGTACAGAGCTACAGCGATGGTACATATTGAAGACCTTGCTGATTTAAAAAGCTTGAATTTACAACTTGTACAAAGCCTGTACACTGGAGATTCCTTACAAAAATGCTAAATAAATGTAAAAGTGCATTCAATAAACCTCTTAAGATACAATGGGAACATGACAGGTGTGTGTGTGTGTGTGTGTGTGTGTGTGTGTGTGTGTGTGTGTGTGTGTGTGTCTGTGTGTGTGTGTGTGTGTGT
>JAQMYM010000002.1:3577671-3601562 GCA_030014255.1 Parauchenoglanis ngamensis
ATATGCCATACGTGTTGCTTCATAGTTTTGATGTATTCAGTAATGTTTTACAGCGTAGAAAGCAAAAAAAATAAAGAAAAACCTATGAAAAAGAGTAGGTAACCCCAAACATTTGACCGGTAGTGTATATATGCATATATCAATAAAGGAGGAATCTGCACAGCACAGGGTTTAATTCCCATATATTTCATATTCCCATATATATTCATAACAGAAAGAAAGAGCAACAAAATAGGCAAGCTTGGAAACTGAGTAGCTCTGGATTAAAAGTCTACTATGTAGGATTTAGGGGGAAATATTAGCAGAAAAGGAATATAATAATCATAAGTATGTTTTCATTAGTGTATAATTACCTGTAACTATGAATTGTTGTGTTTTCGTAAGCTTAGAATGAGCCCTTTATATCTACACAGGGAGCGGGTCCGCCTCTACAGAGCCTCCATGTTGCGCCGCTACAGTAGCCCAGAAAGGACAAACCTCTAGAGAGCGCCTTCTGAGTTTCCCATTTTAACCAGTGGCAGAGTGAATCTGGAAGGAAGCACCGGAAAGATGACAAGAAAGAAGAAAGAAGACGAATCAGTGTTTGTTGGTGCTGAAAAATGAAAAATGGAGGATCATACTTATTATTTAGCACAGAAAAAGCAAGGGAGTGTGAATGTAAGTACTTGGAAGTACACTACGGGGACCTGCCTGCGACTGAATAATACACACTTGTAAAGGGAGGGGTAAGAGATTCAACTGAATCCTTCATTGTGGTCCTTTAAAGTTCTGTAATAAATCATTTTGTGCAAATAAAGTTTCCAATTACATGTACAGGAGGAGTATATTTTTATTATATCAAACCTGATAGTCTTATAGAAGGTGATACTGTCTAGTGTGTCTGTGTGTGTCTGTGTGTATATGTGTGTGTGTGAGAGAAAATACTGTGTGAAACTAAAATAATGCACGCTCGCAGCAGGGGACGAAACACATGTCCTCACAGAGTGAGTATTCTTGATCATGTGTTCATCATTCTATACACGCCAGGTACAGACTAACGCAGATAAATATTTAATAAATGCACCAGATTAATTCTGACCTGATACCACCGAACCTTGTGCTTCAGAATCTAACCTTTCAAGTGCACAGTTACAGTCCGTCCCTCTGCTCATCAGTTATGCTAATTTATGCAAACAAATGGTCAGTGTGTGTTTGACCCCACACATGGCACACAGTGCCTGCTGACCTCTTCAAACTTGTCCCTGATTACGTGCCTTCGAAAATTCATTTTTAACCCAGCATCAGGTGCGAAAAAATATCACAGAAAGCAGAA
The DNA here is from genome assembly GCA_030014255.1 of Parauchenoglanis ngamensis. NCBI lineage: Eukaryota > Metazoa > Chordata > Actinopteri > Siluriformes > Auchenoglanididae > Parauchenoglanis > Parauchenoglanis ngamensis. The sequence goes on from JAQMYM010000002.1 coordinate 3,578,984, forward strand.
AAAAAAACCTACATACAGACTCACCAAGAAGTTTAATAGCAAATCCTGCTCATTATCCAGCTATTGTGGCCTAAAACAATTAAATTAAATTAAATGTTCCATTAAAAAAATATGAAAGAGCAGTAAACAGTAAACTGGTCTGAAAAGTGATGTATGATGTAATATGTTGCTCGTCATGCTTTGTTGGAAAAGTAATGTTTGGAAATGTTTTTGTACTGACTCAGTAATGCCACAAAATAAATATCTCGAATTAAATTTTTATTAAAAACAAGTGCTTAGGATTTTGGCATAGAACTGGATGTGTGTTCTAATCACAGCAAATCCAACGTACATGCTAAATTTCTTCCTGTTAAATCATCGATCACATCCATGATTTGGGAGAATGTTAGCCTGCTTCGTATGGATTTTACATCTTGAATAATGTGTATGAATGAAAGTAAACAAAAATTCATTTTTTTTGCTGCTTATCTAGAACCGAACACAGAATCAGGGTTCCCGATATGTTCTCTTTGTCTCTGTTTGGGTTTCCTTCATTCTCCAGTTTCCTCCCAAAACGTGTGTTATTAGCGACTTTTAATTGCTCGGTGTTCCTGCGAGAGACTCCGGATCCAGCTGAATAAAGATCTAGGAGTGAATGAATGAATGAATTTACCTGCGTTTCTGTCTGTCTGCATAAACCTGCCAGTAGAAAAGATGTAATATTTCTTTGAAAGCTTGTTTAGATAAGGAATAAAACACTTGTGGCTGTGCTGTTATAGGAAAATAATCAACAACACGGTGGTGTGATGTTACAGTGATCCTGTAACTGCACATCCTGACGTGTTTTATTCCTCTTCTATGACAGCAATTCACCCCAATCATGACGTCATCCTTTTTAAGCATTTCTTCTTACATTTATTTGTTAAATGTCCCTCTGTGTTACTGGTTTCTATAAAAAATAAAGTCATATTAGAAAAGAGAGCATTAATATAAACCTGTGATTTTGCTTTCACTGCTGTTATGTATACAGGAAAATAATCCACTCATATTCTGACCATGCATAGGCTTGGTAGTGGGAGAAAAAGTAAGCGTTATTCTCTGTAGAAGCATACACACCAGCCTGGGTTTGAAGGTGCGGATATAAAAATCCCTGTGTGTTCAGGAGTGTACTTTTACAGGTACAGGGCTTGGTATTGCCATGGTAACGGAGGGGAGCGGGAGGCGACGGGTTGCACACATGGTGTGCAGGAACATAAATCAGATAGAAGAGGCGATGGGATTTATTACAAAGCAATCTGTACGCTCGGTAGAATGCCATCGTATGATGCGTCTTCATCTGACAGACGACGAACCCAATGTTATGCAGTACATGCAGCTGCACACATGGAACGGAAAGGGTTAATCTGTTACATTGGTGCAGAAACAAAATGTACGGATCTGTGATCCATTTTAATCCTGATTTATTCTATAATCAGAGGAAGTACAGTGTAACTGTAGTTCATATGACTGGAAGTCGTACACTTTTTCAATTGGCAGAGGATTTGATCTAAACTCATACAACTGATATAGAATATCATTAATCTAAATATAGGGCTGAAGTGCAGGTGGATAATGATTATGTTCAAGGGCAGATTAGTTCGCAAACAGGCCTCAGTTTGAACTCACAACCTTTCATTCACATGTTTGCAGAGCTTCAATGCTCTCTTCCATAGAAAGGGTTCACTAGGGAACCACAACAGCACAGGTATTTACTCTGCACCGCAAAAACACAACATCTTAGCAACACGTCTGCGATGAACAGGTGTCCATATACTTTTGGCCATGTAGTGTACCTGCATAGTTTTTCCAACTGATTTTTCTTTTATTTAAATATTAAACAGAATCTCTGTGGGGGAAAAAAAAATCAAGAAATGAATTTAGATACCTTTTATTGCAGGAAACAAATATTACATCTGATTTTTCTTAATATTTGCATTTGCATTTCAATTTTGAAAAAAAAACCAAACAAACTTGTAATTAAAAATGTCTTACCATATGTAAGTATTTATCGTTTTTTGGTTTCAAGCCATATTTTTTCCAGTATGACTGAGTCGTCTTACATGCTTACGGTAAACACAATTTTTTTATTGTAAAATGGCTGCCAGATACATATTTATGTGTTTTTGCACTATCCAATGATACATTGTTTTCAGCAAAGATTAAAGGTAATTATGAACATAAAACCAACTTTTGGGCCAGTAAACTTTTAAAACAACAGCAACAACAATAAATCTAACTAATTTAATTAATTGTTTTTCAATTAATGCTGGGTAATATACTCTAGTGCTGACAGCTACTGTAACTGTGAGAAGGTTTTTTTGCCTTTTTTTTTTTTTTTTAAAGGACTCGAATGCATGAAAGGCAGCATGCTGATGCAGTGTGTATCCCTGCCGTCTCACAGCTCCAGGGTCACTGGGGTTACTATGTTTGTCTGGTGTTTCACATATTCTCCTGTGTCTGTGTGAAATTCTCCTGGGTTCTCTGGTTTCCTCCAACCTCCCAAAAACTTGCTGTGAGATGAATTGGCATCTCCAAATTGTGTCTTGAATGGGAGTGTGTGAATGTGTGTGCTTGGTGTCCTGGCATCCCAATCAGGATGTCCAACGTTCCTATAGGATAGGCTCTGAATCCACCATGACCATGACCAGGATAAAGCGCATACTTAGGTAATGAATGAGTCATGAAACATTTGGAATTTGGCATTTTTATTATGTGTTAGGAAAAGTGCACTTGGCTCATATTTCTTCTCCACCAAAATCTGTCTAGGTGTCTGATACATACTATATATATATAATTTTATATCAATTTGTAGTTGTAATATTTTGTTTTGTAATCTTGTTGCTTTAATAATATCTAATAAAAGCCAGTCTGCTTTCCAAAAAAAAAACAAAAAAAACCCCAGAAGTCCATGCTATTGAAAGATGAGTTCACAGGGGGCGCTCTTGGTCTGGTTGAAGTTCTGTAAGAATGTAATGGAGAAAGTTTGTGCAGCTCCTGCAGATTTCTCTTCAGTCCACACAAACACAGGACAAAAACATTTCCCTAAAGAAAACGAGTCTTCTCCATGAGATGGATGATTATTCCAGATGAATACATTTACCTTGGTCTAATGTTGTGCCACCGAGTCAAGCAATGAGAGAGCCATTACATTTTCCAGCTGGATTAGATGAGTAGGATGGATTGGTTTGGGACGGGAGAGGAAAAAAGAGTGAGGGTTTGGAGAGAGAGAGAGAGAGAGAGAGAGAGACACACACACACACACACACACACACACACACAAAGTCTAACTTAGAGGGATACAGATAGAAATAAAGAATGAGACAGACACTGAGAGTAAGATAGAAAGTGAAAGAGAGAGAGAAGGAGAGAGAGGGAGGAAAAAAGGAGAGAGCGGCAGAGTGATAGAGACAGAGTGAGTGTGAGAGTGTGTGAGAGAGTGTGAGGTAGAGTCTCTCCTCGTCTCCGGTGCTGTATGCAGTAAGTTGCGCTCTCTCTCTCCCTCTCTCTCTCTCCCTCTCTCTCTCTCTCTCTCTCTATCCGCTGTAACTTTCCTCCTCCGGATCCTGAACTCCGTCTCTCTCCCACCTGCGCAGTTCGGAGCTGCCATGAATCCCGCCGCCGCGTTTCCGATCTTGATCTCCGCGCTGCTGCTGCCCGCCCACGGCCTCTACATCGCCAGTAGCCTAGGTACGCTCTTTATCCATCTACTCTTCGCACTTTTACATCCACCTGGCTGATGATGATGATGATGATGATAATGATGATGATGATAATGGTGATGATCTCTTGCACTGGGCGAGTCCTGCTCCAGCATGCATACGGCGCATAGCCTAAATTGTTTTACTTCTCCATGTCAACTTGCTCAGACATCGGTGTAAAAGGACTTTGCTCACTCCTGCATGCTGTGTCATCACTCTTGTGTGCGCTCTGCTTGCACCACGGCTCGTTTTTTCCCCCTCTCCAGGTTTAGCTGATTTGCGCGCATTGCGCTTTAATGCGCTCGGGTCTCCACATGGCACTGCGCACTGGGCGCTGAGGAAATGAGTGTGCATGGAAACAGGAGGATACAAGCTCTGGTTTCTCTCAGAGCTCGTGCTTTTGTTTTTCTGGGGCGATGCAGCGTGCGCGCGAACCAAGAGGTTGATATAGAAATGATACAGTGAGATAAGCTGCACTTTTTGCTCATAGGTGTGGCTCCTCACCTCAGCGCTTCGGTACTCAGTGTCAGATCAGAGAAAGTGAGAATTACTCATAGCACCCAAACCAGGCTTGCTGCAGTCGCGGCAGGAAGCGTGCATGTGGAGCAGGTGGCTCGCGGCGGAAAGCCCGGGACACGTGGCAATGTTTGGAAACCGAGCAGTGAGAAAACGTGAAAAGTGCTTTGACCTGAGGCTTCTCTCGGGTGTGTAACTACTGCCAGTCAAACGTTTTGAATATGAGCAAAACTATTATTATTATTATTATTATTATTATTATTATTATTATTATTATTACATAGGTTACTTTTAGTTACTCGGAATGCACGCTCAAAAGACACAATAATGGTCCAGGATTTCTATGGAAATTCATTACTAGTAGAATAGACATCAGTTGCATTAATGAAGAGCTGTCACTACAAGCCTAATGCATGCACACTGCGACGCACGCGCTCATGCATCGTCATGCGTTAATGAATTTTGATGCTGAAATAAAAAAAAGAAGCAAAAGTTCAAGCAGTGTGCATATGTGCTTTTGTGTGTGTGTGTGTGTGTGTGTGCGTGCTTGCAGATTCCCTGCAGCACGCGCTGGGGGACTATGGACTGGTGAGGCCCGTGCTGAGTGACGCGCACGGCCGCTTCTTGTCGCACGCGGTATCGGCAGGCGCAGCACGCGGGCAGTTCCGTAGGCGCTGGCGAAGAGAGGCGGAAACGGTCAACGAGCCACGAGGAGACGGAGAGAGGCTCTACTACAACGTCACCGTCTTCGGCCGGGACTTCCACCTGCGCCTGCGCCCCAACACGCGCCTGGTGGCTCCCGGAGCCAAGATGGAGTGGCAGACGCCGGGCGGCACGCGCTCGGAGCCGCTAAACACCGACTGCATGTACGTGGGCGACATCACGGACATACAAGGAGCCTCGGTGGCCATCAGCAACTGCGACGGGCTGGTGAGTGCAGTTCGTACTGTGGCCAGCATGACCTGAGCAGGGTGATGTTGTTATGATCTTGATATCCACCACTGTTTACACATTGTTATTACACCGCCAAGGGCCACTTGTTTTGTCACAAATCTCAGGACATCACAGTGTTAATTCTTTAACCCCAACACAATTCCTACAGTGCTCCACCTCTAAGCAACAACTTTCATGAAAAACTCTAATTCCATACTTCACATAAATTTGGAGCACAAACGGACTTAACCAGGACAAGCAATGTATCTCAATGCTCCGTTACCAAATGGCACAAACTGTCAGTTTCTTGAATGGATTATTTTCCAATAACAGAATGTCCCAAAGTGTTTTATTCATCTTTTACTTCAACAGTTTGCCAGCTATTACACTTTTTAATTTATTTACGAAAGACTTGTCAGGGTTTGTCACGTGTCACTGGTGCAGTGGTTACCTCACGGCAAGCAGATTCTGTGGTTGTGTGGAGTTTGCATTTTCTTGCTATGCCTGCCTGGGTATCCTCAGGGTGCTCTGGTTTCCTTCCATAGTCCAGACATGCAGATTAGGTCAACTAGCTACTCTAAATTGCCCAAAGGTGTGACTAGGAGAGTGAATGTTTATTTGTTTCTGTATTAGCCGTGCTGTAGGCTGGCGACCTGCCCAGGGTGAACCCCGCCTCTGGCCGAAGTCCGCTGGGATTGGCTCCAGCTTCCTGGCAACCTTAACGGATAAGCAGTGTAGATTATGGATGGATGTCATGCTTTGTGCCCGTGAGACAAGTTAGTCCTGGTGTCACTTGTAGCAGCTATAAACAGTCGTTCTCTCACCAGCCTCTCTCATTCTGAAGTAAGACAAAAACCACAGCTTGTCATGTTTCTAAGAAACTCCTCGACTTCTGGACTTTCCTATGGTGGAACTATGAAACTATTGTCAGATCTGCAGTTATAGAAAATTAGGACCTTTAACTGCTCAGCTCTAATTTTGTGTGATATTTTACCTCACTGGCTTGCCACGTTGGACACAATCTTCTTCCAAAACTTTAATAAAAAAATTGCATTCAGTTTTTGCATCCATGTTTGCAATCTTTAATTTATGATTTTTGTTTCAAAAGAACTTTACTCACATTATATTATTAGTCACAGTATATAGTATAACTGATTATTGGCACATGTGTAGCCTTATTCTGGCCAGCTGACATGAACTAAGTCAATGATTTTAAGTAATGGCAGGCAATTAGACAGCTTTGCTCAAAACATGAAAGGCAAATGAAGGATTCAAGGAGATGGAAACTTAAAAAAAGGCAGCATGTCCATGACTGACAAGTGTGTGCAGTAGAGATGAGAGATTTTCACAAGTCTAAGACCCCATTTACACTTTACTTACAGTTTTTCCCAATTGGATCCACACATTTCTCAAACTAAAACACACATTTCCCAAAAATACAACGCCAAATCCCATATACCCTATTCCCCAAACTGTAAACCAAGAAGGAGGACTTATTTCTCTCTACAAAAGTCAAATAAACCAGTCAGCACACACACCCCACTGAGAAAGACACTGTGTTATAAAACACAAAGGACTCATATAGGAAAAAAAGAGAGTTTTCCATCATGGGTTCTTTAAATGGTTAGCCTTCTAAAGCGGGTCTAATTGGGACCTTTTATGAAAGGAAAACCATGTGGTGTAAGGGTCTACATAAAACCTTTAATGGTGGACACGCTCAGTAACCCTTTCGTGTGATAGCCGGACTCTAGAAAAAACACAAAAAAGCAGCTCATGAATAACTGATCTATTATACATCCTTACTCACAAATTCTTAATTACCACAAAATAAAAACAACTGATAAAATATTAATTTCCAGGCCCTGTTATTGTGAAGTGCATAAAGAAAAGATTAAACTTCCTTGTGGACATAGCCTAACATTCTCCATTCAAACAATGTCCCAAGTAGAACTTTTTGAGAACCCACCATTTAATATTGATTAGTGCTGGGTATTATTCGAATTTTACCGATATCAATTCCCAGTTTCAATTCCACAATTCTAAAAACTGAAGGTAAAATGTGGATAAAATATAATATATATGCTTTATCATATTATGTTAAACTTATTATTTTTTTTTATTTTGAAATTCCATTGGTGCTATGGCAAGAGAGCCAAAGCGACTTTTATTTTGAAATCCCCTTGCAGCCACTGTGAGCTAGCCATGGTAAGTGAGCCACCATGACAGATTCTCCTGTTCTTGCGCTGTACACTTTTTGGATAACTTGCAAATATGTAGCCTCTCTTTGTTAACTTTGACAATATAATTTTTTAAATAAAAGGTTATCGTAGAGTTGGTAAGCGGAGCCGAATAAATTTTTTTTTTTTTACAGGCAGTTAGTTCTTGACATTTTGGATTTGGTTCTAATTTGGAACCCAACCCTAATAATGATTTACTATGACTATTTCTAGACCATCATAAAAAAATGACACTAAACTAGTAAGAACCTCTATGGTTGTTTTATGGTCCTACACTCCATCTAGGGTTTTTCATTTTGTCCTTCTGTGAATTTGTTGTAACTTCATGTACACAACATAGATTATTCTAGTACTAAACATTTCAAGTAGAGCTCCTGTAGAAAGCTAAAACATTACCTATACAAACAATGCTTGAGCAACTTTTTTGTCTAATTGAAGTCAGCCTTACCTTCAGGCCCAAATTGCCTACATGCATACTCTCTGAATGGAAACATTTTCTTTAACGAACGTAGCATGAAACGTACAATCATGGATATGCCGAAGTTTTCTGTTTTTCTGACATTTTTGGAAGGAGTCTCCGTTGTCGGTTCATTGTTTTCTGTCATGGGAAAGTTTTCAAAATGGAGGGCGTTGTGCTTTGTGGTTTCGTGATAAGTTGCATCTTTTTGCCTTAATAATTTCAAGACAGAAAAATAACAGATGCTGGTGAGGGAGTGAGTATTTATACCTGTTAAAAAGAAGGAATTAGCTTGATTTTCACAGACATTTCTCAAGAATAAATAAGAAGCACGTGTTGTTCTTTAAAGGTTTTTTCTTCTTTTGTTTATTCATCTGGAAGATATGTAGAATATGATCAGAAAAACAAACAATGACTTATACCGTGGTCTTATTTTAATAAGCAAATTTCTGAGAAAGCCATTTGGAAAACTGACTTCTTGGTCCAGAATTAATGTTTCTGTTTGGATGTGCCTCCTGCCAGTCATTTTATAGACATTATATAGACCAGCTAAGATCCTGGGGGCGGAGCTTCGTGAACATGGGCAGGAATCATTAGAATGTTGAACCCAGCTAATTGTGGAGTGTAGAGACTTAATCTTGTGAAAAAAAGGCTAACCTTTACGTAATAAAAATGCAATGGCTACCAAATTGTTGGAAATAGGAAAATGATCAGCCCTCTTAGCAAAAAAAAAAGGTTCTTTTGATCACTAAGGGTTATAAGTGTGAAAGGGAAACACTTTCCTCATAGTGTGCCTAGAACCTTTAAGGGTTCCCAGACCAAGAAACCTTCAGGAGTGGTAGATTCAGCATTATTTCAGTGTAGATTTCACAAAACCATGTTCACATGTGATTTCTTCTGGAAGATAAAATTCTGGAAAAAATAATGGAGAAATTGTGTAACAAATTATGTTACTACTGATCAGAACCAGACTCATGCTCATATAATGGTTCCAGTAATAACACCATCAACAAGAACCTCACAATCATTACCAGGATTCCTGTGTCTTTCTTCTCCTTTGCTCTTCACCTGTGATCTTTCTTTATTCCGTTGGTTTTTTGGTTTCTATAACAATGTGTAATTTTACACACTTGAGATATTAAGTGCTAATTTTGCTGAAGATGGTGTTGCCACAAGGTATGATGTGTTTCTTTTCATTAGCACACTGAGTTTTGATTGGTGCTTCAAAATGTGCATAAAAATGTCGCAGGTGTGTTCCCAATGAGAGCTGAGTTCGTCCACTGAGAGCATGAAAACTTGGGCAAAAGTAGTGTGTCAGATTTTAAAACTGTTAACGTAATAACAATGTGTTTATATGAAGAAATTGAGTTGGGAATACTGAGGGAAAAAAATCCGTAAGAAGCAATTTCAGGATTCTGATTACGATCAGGGAGAACATGTTCACTTTTTTTGTTTGAAGTTTGGCATTTCGTAAAATGTACTCGCCTATAGGATACGCCATTGTTTTCCCCTTCTAGAAAGTAACACGTAACAAAGAAAGGGACAGATGTAGCAATTGGCTTCTCCTTAAACTCTGCTTGTCTCTCTCATTTACATATTCTTTCATTCATTCATCTTCAGTAAGTGTCTTCTCCTGGGCAGGGTGTTGGTGGATCTGGAGCCAATCCCAGCATAATTAGATGCAAGATTGGAAAATTTGATCCAGATGGGAACGCTAGTCCATCGCAGGGCACCATACCTTTACACCCAGGGCCAAAATAGTGTAGCCCAGGCGTGTCGAACCTTATCTGGAAATGGCCGCTGTGGGTGCAGGTTTCCATTACAACCAAGCAGAAGCCACACCTGAGTATATTGAGAAAGCCAAGATCAACTGAATAAACAGGTGGAATCAGGTGTGCCTCCTGCTTAGGTTAGAATGAAAACCTGCCGTCCTTTCCAGATAAGGTTTGACACCCCTGGTGTAGCCAGTCTCCTTACCTGCATGTTTTTGGGAGGTAGAAGGAAACCGGAGAACCTGGTGTAAATCAGGAGAACATAGAACATAGGAGAACATGCCAAGATCCAAGAAGACCTGAGCTCAGGATCGAACAACGGACCCTGGAGCTCTGAGGTGGCACCACCACCCAATGATACTACATGACACCAAAGCATGTCATGGACCAGTGTGCGTATGATCAAAATATGAAGATCCGTACATTTATTCATACATTATATCAGTTCTACTGCAGTACGTCTCAAGTTCTTTTTAAAATACTTTGCTGAGTCCGGATCTGTACCATGATCCATCCGTTGACGTTAATGTTCTTGTTGGTGATCTTTAAAATGTCAAAATGTCACTGATAAAAGCTTCCTAAGTAGACACAAAAGGAAGTGAAATCAAAACTGATTCAAAACTTTTTCTGTTTGCGCTCTCTGGGAAAGAAAATTTTGTATGTTGTGTTGCGTTGTGTTGTGTGATGTGTGTCTTCCTTCAACTTAAAACCCTCAGGGTCATCCTACATATAGAGCAGCTCTGAAGCTTCTTAACACTCCCAGCCACAACGTCTATGCACGCCCAGATATTTCAGTCGAACTATTTTTATTTTCTGGCCAAAATACTGGCAAAGGAAACTACACTTTATGAAATGAAACATATAATTACGTGGCTGGACTCTTTGGTGTGGGACAGGTTATTTTCGTGAGCGTAGGAATGCTGAGCGTCTGAGAAAGCCGTTTATTGAGGACAACAGCTGGCTGTAACATCTGCTGATAGAGAACTCTATTATTTTCCTCGAAGCAAAAGTAAATATGTCTTGATGGTGGCTTATTTATTATGTATTAAAAGAAACTTTTAATATGACGATTCTCTGGCAGGAAGTATAATGTCACGATTTGTAAAGATCACTATATGTAAAAATGTGGAGTGGGAAGAAAAGGGTATGAGAATGTGTTTAATTACTTTTCATTCTACAGTTTGAGCTTTTTTAACAAGGAAACATATTACGTAGCAGACAGGTGGTAAATAAGTAAACAAAATAAATGAAGACAAGTGCATAATTTGCTCACAAGCTTTTGTCGTTAGGCAATTTCAATTTCTGCGTATACATTTTATTAACAGGAAAGAAGAAAGCTTCTGAGATTCCTTTCCCGCAGTAAACAGACTGCAGTCGTGATCTCTTCAGAATAATCAGAGGTTTTGTTCAGTGATGACAGGGGTGAATCGCTCAGGCCAGAGAGGTGCCATTTGTGTTAAAGAGACTAGCTTTCATAGTTTAAACTCTCTGCATACTGAACTTCCTCTTCCTCTGTCCTATTTACAAACACACCGATGCTTACATATTGTATTTTCTTAACAGTGTTATATTGTTAGATTTATTGACTGCGGAATTTCACCTGTTCTTCCTGTGTCCATGTGGGTTCCTGCCATGTTCTCTGGCTTCCTCAAAACATACCATAGATGAATCGGCAACTCCACATTTCCCCTAGATGTGAATGAGTTTATGTATGGTGCTCTACGCCCTGCGTCCTAGACTGGCTTCCCATCCAAAGTGTGTTCCTGTAATCCTGGAATAGGCACTGGATCCACCAACCAACTTACGGAAGATGAATGAATAAATATACGAAGGAACTGTTGACTGCAAACATACATCCTTCAACTTCCTTCAAGACAAACTTGTAACAGATCAGCCCATATTGACAGGCGTCACATATTTTCCCCTTCGCATCACTGTTCCCAATGGTGACCAGAACCATGTGCTCATGTTTGTGTTGGTCGTTGTTTTAGTGTTGTCATTGAGTAAGATGGTTGGTTGGATTGTGTGCACATGTTTTGAATTCGTTCTTGATTAGTTGTCCTATTTCTACCCTATCGTGTCTGTGAAACCTTGTGAAGTCTTACTTTGTTTCTTTAAGTCCAAGCTTTTGGTTCTGTGTCACGTGCCGCCTTCAAGACGACCATAAACTTCGCGAACTTCCAAATTCCAAAAGACGTGTGTTCACACGATCAGCTCAGAAAACAATATGGATGCCCACAGTAACATCTTCACACTTTGTTGTTGTCTTTACAAGGAACACATAAGCAGGTTATTAGAGCTGCTTGCTGTTTGGAAAATGTCTACGGTGAATATACTTCTATTTGTAGTCTTGACTCACAGTCACAAATAGTCCTATTCGAGTTGGGTTTGTAATGTATTTTTGACAACAAAAAAATATAAAAATAACTCGCCTCTCTGAACTCATTTTAGCATGTGTAATATTAATGTCTACCAGTCACATTGATGAATGCCATGATTGTAGTTGTTATGATGTTAAGTTGGGTAAATCACAGACCTAAATTTTCGCACGGGTTTCTGAAAAAAAAAATCCGACCCGACTATGGGTTCAAATAATATTTTCAGAGTCTGAGCTCATAAATTTTGGAATTTCTGATGTGTCATGAACCCAGCATTAGTTCAGTGTACTTCCTAGTTTTTACCTGCTTATGTGATTTACGATTATTGGACTGTTTTTGATTATTGGACCAGCGAAATGTTTTGGCTGAAAACGGTCACAGCAATTGTGTTTTTTGGCCAAAAGAGAACATTTTGAACGGAAAATGTTCTGTTATCTGATTGTATCCTGTTGCTTGTGTTAAAGTATCTGCCTAGTGAATAAATGTGAAGCTATAATCTTGATTGAAACCATACGCACAGTGTACACTTCCAATAACTTTGGCACCATGCCGCTATCACACGTAGCAACAGCACATGATCCAGGAAAGTGCACCTTCACTGTTCTCATGACTTTGAAAAGTGTGCTCTCTGCACTCACCACATGACTCCCCGTCTGCGACTGCACATTTGGTGCTGCTTGTAGGCACTGTTGGTGTAGGCACTTTTGAAATGATTGTTTAGGATTATGTGTCATTTCAAAAACTGTTTTTAATTTTTTATTTGTCTATTAAAGTCTGTGGTGATGTTTTTATTGACTACATGTGCTTGGAAATCAGACTCATTGGGACATTAAAGTGTAAATGAGCTTATTTTATGTCTTGTAGCATATAGTAGTAATTGGTGGGAAATTTTTGAATTTCCTTGGTCAGTTGGTTAGTTGTTAGTAGCTCTCCATGATCAAGCCAGCTAAAGCAGTTGGCTGTCTATTCAAGCCTGGTGTTCAAAAGGAGAGTATTACTGGGCCATTCACGCTCCGCAGAACATCTTTATTATCCCTATTATCTTCCATCTTTTTGTCTTTTGCTCAGAAAGTCTTCACGATGACAGCCTTTGGTGTAAAATATCAGGGAAGCTGAAAATCATAAGAATCTGTTGTATATCACTATTTGATCCTGAGTTTGGGCTGCTGTCTCTGTGGAGTTTTGCATGTTCTCCTCATGGGCTTCCTCTAGCTTCTCTGGGTTTATACCCACTGACCGAAAACATAGGATTGGCTGCAGTAAATGCAGTATGTGTGACATGCATGTATGTTGAATCTTGCTTCCAATCAAGCGTGCTGATTTACCTCCTCAGGTGATCCTGTTATGCCATGAAAATGTTTCGATTCCTATTCGTCCAAAAATCTCTTTCTCTGTGGTCTTGTATAACGGTATACAGTCCTGTTTGGAGTATTAAACCGAAATACAGAAGATTCTGCAGGGCAAAAAGCCTCAGCACACAAATCCCCAGGGCGGCTTGGCTGGTAATGTTGCCAGAATAATGAAGATATTAGAGACAGAGAGACAGTTCTCAGTGTATCTGTCAGCAAGAGAGTTGAAAAAAGACAGAACCAAGGTGGTGACAGCGAGCAGGATGGGATGAGAGGCTTGTTCATAATGAATGGCTGCCGCTGCCATGTTTGTTTCGGTACACAAGCAGGCCAGCACTCGGCCTTTCCCCAAGGGGTGTTCCTCTTTTAGGAGTAGCCGAGGCCTGATCCTTTCACACGCACCACTGGCCTATGCAATTATATCCTCACCTCCACTTCTCTCACAGGGTGGATCATGGTTTCGTGTCACCAGTGAACCCTTTTGTTCCTTGGCCTCAATCACAGCACCACTGCTGCTCAGCTCCAGCCACTAAGAGGCTAACAGCCCTTGTAATCTCTATGCAGCCATATGGTTATCTTGAAGGTGTTACACAATTGAGCTTTACAGACTAGCACTAGCTACTATTGCTGTGGAGATCTGTGTCGGTTTGTAAGTGTGAAGAGGTTAAACGGTCAGATGAGACACAACTGTTTCAGGTTCTTTGCTCATGAGCAAGCAATGTAGCTTATGTTATCGGGAACAGCAGGGGATTGTGGGAGCAATGAAGTGCCTTTTAGCATGCATTTAGAGTGGCTTGTGTGGCTTCCTTGCATTTGATTTCACAAAGATGAGAGCTTCTGGAAACTCCCTAGACATCATCAGTCACTATGAAGAGGGTTGAGAGATGATGGCTTGTCAACTAGAAAGTCCAGTTTTGTCCACAACTGCCTTCTTTCTTCTAGCCTGAGACGATTAGTGTAGATAAATGTAGCTCACATATCGGCTAAGCTGCCCTCAGAGAGCATATATTAGCCGTAATGAGTACGTATGAGCTTGCTGATCCAGTGACTCTTCTTGTTGTGGCTGTGAGGTATATTTTCAGTGGAACTGCAGGTGTTTATAGTAAGAGACTTTGCCTTCGTGTATCTAACCACTGTAGTGAGTCAGAGCGAGCCCAGCTCAAGTATCATTACCTTTGAGTGTGGTTATTATATCAATTTTGTACTGAGCGGCGGTGAACTGACCTCCTTTGGTGTTATTTGCGAAAACCAGTCAGCAACAGGGCATGAATGAACGAACGATTGCGCTATCATTACAGACTCCACCCATCAGCGTGGCCCTCAAACCCACAATTACTCAATCAAGGGGCTATTATCAACCAGTCAGTGATGCAGTGAATGCCACGCTCCAGACCTGTAATTACCGACTCTTACTCACAGCAATTCAGCAGCCATTACCCAGGCTGCACCATGCTCATGATACAGTGGTCTGAGCCAGCAGGCTTTTCACTAGCAGGGAAAAAAAACTTCAGAAAAATGCTGAGGCAGCAGGATCGCATAGGAATGTGGTTAGGAACTGTTGCCATTTTGGTTGCTACCTCATGGAATTTACTAAGAGAAAAAAATGCCAATTAATCACATAGTGATCCCTATTTGTGACTTAAGACAGGTGTCATGAATTAATACTGTTGACTTATCATTTAAGAGAGGACCTTTTTGGCTTTGGCTCTGCAAACTTACGTGAAGCAATCCAATTTGCCAATTTTGGCCAATCCACCACCCAATGTGACACGGTAGAACGCGGATAGTTCTTATATAAGTTTGAGATGCGAAAAATTACTCTTTC
This sequence comes from Parauchenoglanis ngamensis, assembly GCA_030014255.1. Lineage (NCBI taxonomy): Eukaryota > Metazoa > Chordata > Actinopteri > Siluriformes > Auchenoglanididae > Parauchenoglanis > Parauchenoglanis ngamensis. The sequence goes on from JAQMYM010000002.1 coordinate 3,594,167, forward strand.
CTGATGCTATGGTTACCAGCACATTGCACGGCAATGCCAAGATTTGTGTACAAATCCAAAACATTTTCCTGGTAAATGTACCGAACCATGTCAGTGGGTGAATCGCAGCATTATGGTGTGGCACCCCCTAGTGGTCTGGCGCCCTGCGCAATTGCGCAGTTTGTCCAACCCTTCCACCGGCCCTGTGGACAAAACAAGGTATCACAAAGGATAATACAAAACTCAAAAGATGCTACTTCTTTGCTGTAAATCATATTCTTGGAAATCACATTCCTGTTGAGCTTACATCTTGTTGAACTGTGTTACCAAGGCATTGGATTTTTTTTACTTTCTTCCATCATTTCAGCATGACCATGAGGGAGCTACAAACATGCCACATTTTAAAAACATTAGGAAATACTGGAGCTGTAGCATTCCCTTGGATACTACATGATATCTGCACCGACATTACTAAGATCTTCATGCAATTTCATGGAAAACAGTTGGCTGTCAATCCAAGCTTGTAGATCCACAGGGGCGTATTAATGGATTATTCCCATTCCCCAAAGTGTCTTTGTTTTGTCTCTCATAGGGAATGGTGTGATGCTAGGTTTTGCTGTAAGAAATGAGGCAGGAGGGAATCATGAAGTGTCTTAGAATTCTCTCGTTTATGCCTCCTGACTTCAAGGTTCTGCTGCAGTACTGTATCTATAGGACCAGATGAATTCACCTGTCGCAAAGACATTGGTGATCTACATACTTCATGTTTCTTACTATGGTTTCGTATCGATTATTTTAATAAAATACATTAATAAGCAGGATTCTGAGCTGATTGTGTTGCTCTGAAACTGTGCTACTAATCAAGGGTGCTGGTTTATCTCCTCAGAGTTGAGATTCTCACTCCATAGCACCCTGGTGAGGTGTGATGTGATGCCTCCTAGACTCTTCTGTTAAACACTCACTAGCTTTTCAGCTTAATATGGCTTCATTGGCATTGTGTAAGCCTATTACTCAACCTAGTTATAATAGACTTTTTAGTCTTTTTAGAATCAGGTCGTCTGACTGTTATGGTGCTTTTAACTGGTTTTGTACTGCATATTTCTTTTAGTATTATATCTTTAAAATTGATTCTGCAATTCTGCAAATTCAGATGAGTCTGGTTGACGTTGCCGCACTAATGAACAAGATGACATGAAATGACAGCAATCTGGACATATTTCACAATTAATGATGGAAATCCAAGCATGGTACAAACTGTGCTCTGCGAAAATATCAAGAGGAGGAACTACAGACTAAAATGATCAAGACAGCTTAAACATAAAACTCAGCACAAGGAGTTCCTTGCTCGCAGCACATGTCAGAGTTACATTAAATGCTCCATGATGCCTCTGATTGCTTAGTGGTACACATGTTATGACATGTTATGATGTAACATGATAGACATGTAGATAACATGTAGACATGTCATGATTCATTCAGTTCACCATCTGATTCATATATATATATATATATATTATACCTGAATTTTTAAAGCTCAGGTCATGACATGGGTTTTAACTGAGGTTGTCAGAGGTCATTCTTTCAGAGTGAGCAGCCACAGTTAGCCAAGCTAGACTTCAGATATTCTGCCTAAGTGGAAAATCATACATTTGCCCAAGCTGAGGTTCATAATTGTTACAGTACAGGCAGGAGAAATTAAATTTAACAGAGTGTGGAGGTGTTAGACCCTCATATCTGCTGTGTAACTCATGCTCAGGGAGGCTTGTAGTCTAGCAGATGTATTGCTAACACAGAGCTACAGGACACAGACAGAATGTCTGCCAAGGATACCAAATAACAACGGAAATCAAGTAGGTGGAAAATGTAAAATATAGCTGTGATAAATTTAAGGGTTGAGCAGACATCTTGTATTTCTAATGACCTGCATATTGATAGAATGCTACCCTGCTGATCTTTGATAAGCTACCTTACAGACAACGAGCATGCAAACCAAAGTCAGCACTTTCCAATAAACAAACAATTGCCTTTTCTCAAACGAGGACAATCTGTTCTTTATAAAGGGTGACTGCAGATCAGATGTGATGGTTGAAATGTAGCTGCATCAAAGGTATGGCACTGAGATGGAATTGTTATTGTGAGTTTTATCCCAAACCTGAAGCCCGCTGCGTTTGCATCTGAAGCAGATGAGTGAGTTTGAACACTGAGAAGCAGTGAAGAGGTCAAAGATCCTGCTGAGACACAAGCTGTTACGGCTGCTACATTACCTGCAAGAGCGTCAAATTAAGGATTTTGTCAAAAAAAAAAAACATCCACTTTCAGAGTTAGGATGATCCAAACCACAGTATTATTACAGCTTGTACTGATGAGATGAGTTGGACTGAATTCACGTTTAAATCACCAAAACTGGCTTTCACATCATGATGGCATTAATTTGTTTGACAGTCTACTAGCAGGCATTAGTCTAAAGTAATTGGACATCCTGTCATGAGGAAATGAGAGTGAGCAGTAGGAAATTGAAAAATTCTGCATGTGCATCTCTGCATCACAGGCAAGGGGTCATTGCCCTGACATTTACCACTGCCAATGATCAATGTCTTACAACTGATGGGGGAAATAAGAGAATGTTGGACCAAGGCTAAAGCAGACGTCAGTCCACTTCATACACATCTGTTAATAGAGCTGAGACACCAAGATGGCCTCGTGACTGCAAATCTGTCAGATTTTCCTATCGTATGGAAGGCTGGGAATTGTTAAGTGTAGCGTTTCTTACTACTTTTTTTTTCGATGTGAGATGCAATGAAATCCCTCAAAGAACCTCATCAAATTAGATCCCCATCCAAGAGAAGTGGTAAAACATTTTCAGTATTCTGTAATCCTGTTCGTACTAATAAATGCCCTGCTTCTTGGCTTGTTTTTGTTGCTTGCTAACCATTAGCTTGTACTTGACCCTGCTCTCATTGATGGATCCGACGCTGGCGTGAGGTTCCGCTGTGGAGATTGCGAGATGGCAGGAGGTAATCCAGTTAAGGAGGTTAACTAGGAGAAATGGGCTGTCTTGCTACACTGTTTTGCTGCAGCCGCAGCTGTGATGTATGACAGCAATTCAGCGCTACAGAGGCAGCGCATTACAGAGTGGCACCAGCAGGGCTCATCACAAGGAGGAAAGCACCAAGCTGTAGAACTAATGGCCGAAGTGGCCTTTTTCGTCATCTTGGCAAATAATCCTCCCATTTTGTTTTTTTTGCTTCGCTGAAATTTGAACTAAACATCTCCTCCTGTGTGGGATTGTAGATTAAGTGCACTTCTGCTGTCTGAAATAATAGACTAAATGCCCTTTACTCAAGACCTTGTCTTTTTACTGGCACCAATCAGAGATGATTTAATTTCAGGACCTGCGTAAGGTGGAAAACTGCGCCTGCTGGCTGGAACTCTAAGCTGCGGCAATTGAATGCGTTGCCAAACCCTGATACAAGCTCTGGTATTTTCCCCAGACAGAATGCTGTAACCTTTTATGCTGTCATGTCTGAGGAAATACCTAATATACTAGGTTTTCAGAAGCATAACTCACACTATAGGCCATGTTTCATGGGCAGACCATCACTGGTGGCCTTGGCCTTGTGCTTGTTCTGGGAATGCCTTTCGCAATTTCAATTTTAACTTAAATATAGACTTGCTGTAGTGTAGTAATATTTTTTCAACTAGGAAAGCCTGTGATCATTTTCCAATGAAATCCGTTTTTCCTACATCTGACATTGTGAGTTTCTCTCACGGCTCCATTTGTAAATCAAGCAGCCCAACACAGGGTCATGAGCCCTACTTTGGTACAGTGTATTTCTCCAACAGGTCTCTGTGCTTGGACCATGTTAGAAGGTTCATTGTGTATCTTTGTATCTCCATCTACTGACCTTCAAGGCCAGAGTTTACACAATTTAATTCAGGATCATTTTAACTCCTCTTTCATAATGCCTTTAAGTATGCATGTGTGAGCATGTGTGTGTTTATTGCTTGTACTGTGTGAAATAGGAGTGCATCTTGTTCCTTGTGTGTTTCCATGGAGTCTCAGGCTCCTGAAAGGAACTCCCTCTTGATGGTTGCTTTGATGATGCTATTGAAATTCCACAAGATGCTCAGAAGAGACAGACTGCTATATCAGTGTAGGTATGCGAGTAAACATTTTTGGGTTTTTCTGGAAAGGAGAGAATGAATAATTAGTGGCTGTATTGATGTTTATGTGGATGCATTTATGTGTGGAAAGAGCACTCTTTGCTTGCATTTGCGTGTCTGCCTGCAAGAGTGCTTGCATGAGGTTTGCCCAAGGGGATCCTTCCTGGCGGGAGTCAGTGTTAACGTCACCTGCGTTGATTTATTACAGTAATTGTGCTTCATCAACATTAATACAGAATGGCATCGCAGTAACAAGCATCAGCAATTCTCTTTTAAACTGCCGGCACTGGGATAATCAATGAACATTCAATAGCGAAACACCGGGCACAGTTTCAACTACTCATCTCCAGGAAATGAAGCATTTAATCTCACTCCGTTCTTATGATCGAGCACATTACTCTACAACATTTATGGGTAAATCTGATACAGAAATAGTAATTACGTCCATTTTTCATCATGCGCAGCGATTTGGTCTCATTAGAGCTGTACGAATGTGCTCAGAGACCTTTCCATGAAGAAGACGCCACACACAATAGTGCCAAATTGGCCTCGGTATTAGTTCACAGTATGACAAGAAGAGAAAACCGTGATAGTTTTATGAAAGTATGAACAATTCATAAATTCACTACAGGTGCCTACAAAACAAACAGATGGCTTCTAAACTTTTGATGTAGCAGCTGAGCACGGGTCAGTGCCTCAACATGCTTGGAGGAGAACACTAAATGCCACAGTGCTGTGTGTGTCTCATATGATTAAGCACTTGCGGCCTTGCTTTCTGTCACTTTTATAAAACCGTGACATTTTAAAAACAGCTCTTGCAATGAGTTTTCTTGTCATCAGTCCTATTCAGCTGTCTTTTAGATCGACTGTATGACAGCCTAGCCTCGCAATCCATACTCCTAGCATTTTGATCAAGAATTTGGTACTTTCTCAATGTGGTCCATTCGGAAATGATGAACTCTGTGAATTGACAACGGCAGCCATTTGTCATGCCGCCTCCAACTTAAGTGATGGAAACAACCGATGTTTTTTTTATGCTCAATAAAAAAATGAGTGGTTTATGAAATTTTGCCAGTCATTTTTTTACAGTGTTCAAAGATGTCCTTTTCTTGTTGGAGCCCGGAAAATGGTACAAGAGAAATGAGAAATCCTGTGGCATGTGGGCGGAGCCTCTGAGGCTGAGATTAATTTACAACCTGAAACATTGTGTATAATGCACTCGTGTTGATGCATTATTGTTTCGATCTTACAAAAGGACTTATAGAGTGGTAAATAACATTTTTGGAAGGGGTCTACAGTGTCAGCACTTTAAATTCTCTCCCATGGGAATGGTTTTTAGTACTGAAGAGTTTGCGTTACCTGCTTACATGACAAGCTGCCCTTTTTTTTTTTTTCCCAACTTATGAACTTTAAGATGGTATAAAAGAAAGGGGCAAAATGATTAGATAACGGAACATAACTTTTGAACATTTAGAACTTTAACTAAAGAATATTGTGTAGAAGATACTTTTGTTCCCAGCCCTATTCGGGATGTCGCATTGATGAGAAATAATCAACTTCGGTGTGGTAAAAGTAGCTCAGCTTTGTGTCTTGATGACTATCCTACATCAACATGCTCCCAAGTGTTGTATTCCTTACTTCACAAATCTGCAAGATGTGGTTCCACCTAAAGCAAATCAGTCGCTGTGAGCACGTAGTGAAATTCTCCCGGCTTCTCAGTTTTTGACATAAAAGAATTGTTCTCTGTGAAGTGATGAGAGGATGAGTTGTGCCAATGCCCCCTCCGCTCATCCCCCGGCACCCCACCCCCGCCTGTCTCAGAGACACCTCAGCCGTGTGACACTAGTATCATCACCTCTTTAGCTTCTTTCTCTCCCAGCTGCAGAAGGGACAGCACAGGAGACACGGAGACGAATAAATTAAGACGTTGCCTAGCCAACGGGCAGGAGGGACTACTTTAGTACCCTGCTCTGGATATCAATGCATACGACTACACACTTAATTATAAATTAATAGCTAACCACAATTAATGCGGTTCATGTAGCAGCTAGGAGAGAAATATAGCAGGTGGAGATGCGTTAAGGAGTTGAAGAATAAAGAAAATAGCAATAATGGATTCTCTGATTTTTTATCCTAACCTGGGGATGCTTTTTCCAAGGCTGCAGTGACAGCAAGCACTGAAAATGAGCTTCCTTTCCTTTTTGCACACTTATTCACTGACACACACACACACAGACACACACACACACTGGTTCTCGCTCTTGTCTCCCTGTCACTGCTGGAGCAGGGCCCAGTACACCAGGCAGGGTGCTACACGGCCTATTTGCATTGACATATTGACACCCTTGTCAGGATTTATAAGTACAGCGAGGCAGAGCCTGGCAGAGAGAGAGAGAGAGAGAATCAGGAAAGACATCCCATTCCATAGAGCACTGTCTACATCTTCTCTTTTTTATACTAAATGCCTCATAGCACTACGAGGCTTCATAAGGCAGAGTAATTGACCCCTAGTTTTTTCCCCAGACACACAATATGGCTGATATACCAATCAAGATTTTTCATGAAAACTGATTTTAAGGATTCATAGTGGAAAAAGTGGACATTTCACTGCCGTCCCCTAAGCCAGGCTTCTCCTCACTCATTCTATTAATCATGGCTAAATTGGACATAATCAAATATCTGACTGAAAAAACTTTGTTAATTGTTAATTATTTTCCCTCCCCGCCGGATTGGCTTACTGCTTCTTGTTCTTTTTCACTGCCATTTGTCACGGGGGCTGACAGTTGTTATGGATATGTCCCTGGGTAGATTCGGAGAGGCAGTCTGGCATGCTACAGTGAAGCCGGCCGCAGTGCTATGGACTCAGGGGGGCGGTTTGGTTCTGATGTTGAGACAGCTTTGAAATGGGCAGTGAAGCTGATGAATTTTAATTGAAGGATGAATGAGTTTACAGAGTGCAGTAATAGATTGATAAAGTGCTAGATAGAGTGATACAATGTTAGGAGTTATAGGCCATTATTAGGTTGAATCAGGAAGGACCGTATAATTATACTTCAACAAATGATTACATTCTTTTAATCCATTGATATTTTTTATTAAATGACTACTGATTATTTCCTTTTCTTTTTCCAGGAATTAATATATTGAATAAAATAAGTTTGAATATAATGTAAGTTGCCCTGTGGTGGACTGGCAACCTGCCCAGGGTGTACCCCGCCTCTCGCCCGAAGATGCTGGGATTGGCTCCAGCTTC
>JAQMYM010000002.1:3602991-3623301 GCA_030014255.1 Parauchenoglanis ngamensis
CTCTATTGAGGATGAGAATCGCTGAAAATGCTAATCGTGCTCTCTATTAAGGATGAGAGTCGCTCAAAACGCTGATCCTGCTCTCTATTGAGGATGAGAGTCACTCAAAACGCTGATCGTGCTCTCTATTAAGGATGAGAATCGCTGAAAATGCTAATCGTGCTCTCTATTGAGGATGAGAATCGCTGAAAATGCTGATCCTGCTCTCTATTGAGGATGAGAATCGCTGAAAATGCTTATCCTGCTCTCTATTGAGGATGAGAGTCGCTCAAAACGCTGATCCTGCTCTCTATTGAGGATGAGAATCGCTGAAAATGCTGATTGTGCTCTCTATTGAGGATGAGAATTGCTGAAAATGCTGATTGTGCTCTCTATTGAGGATGAGAATCGCTCAAAACGCTGATCCTGCTCTCTATTGAGGATGAGAATCGCTGAAAATGCTAATCGTGCTCTCTATTAAGGATGAGAGTCGCTCAAAACGCTGATCGTGCTCTCTATTGAGGATGAGAGTCACTCAAAACGCTGATCGTGCTCTCTATTGAGGATGAGAGCCGCTCAAAATGCTAATCGTGCTCTCTATTGAGGATGAGAGTCGCTCAAAATGCTGATCGTGCTCTCTATTGAGGATGAGAGTCGCTCAAAATGCTGATCGTGCTCTCTGTTGAGGATGAGAATCACTCAAAATGCTGATCCTGCTCTCTATTGAGGATGAGAATCGCTCCGCTCAAAATGATGATCCTACCAAGGATGACAATCACTAAAACATCATTCCTGGTCTTTATTGAGGATGAGAATGAGTCACAATGTTAATCCTGCTCTCTACTGAGGATAAGAATCACTCAAAATGCTGACCTTGGCCTCTATCTTGGATGAGAAGCACTCTACTCAAAATACTTTTCCTGCTCTCTGTTGAGGATGAGGATCGCTCAGCCTAAAATGGTGATCCTGCTCTTTGAGGATCGCTCAAAATGCAGCTTCTGGACTCTATTGAGGATGAGAATCCCTTTGCTCAAAACGCTGATCCTGTTTGCTATTGAGAATGAGAATTACTCAAAATGTTCATTCACTTCCCTTTCTCTTAAAAGCCAACATTTTCTCTCTACTGAGGAAGAGAATCCCACAAACTCCATTCTCTCTTAAAATCTGCTGTTGGTAATCGGTTATCTCCGTGTTGGTGTTTTGCAAATGTCTAAAAATGACACTAGCAATAGCATGCTTTGCATAGCATAATCTTTTATTCAAGGGGGCTGACCAGGTGAGCTTATTTGCATATTTCTGGATTTGTTTTAATAGACATAAAATGTTGTATAAAGTGTGTGTGCAGTAGATTGACTGAAACCTTTCTTTTAGCTTTTCACTATTCTGCAGAACGTCATAAAGAACAGTGTGAATTCTGTATGTGAAAGACGCCCTGTGGTGTCTGCCTGAATTAAGAGTCTCCAGGCTTTTGCCCCATTGTATGTGTGTGCGTGTGTGCGTATGTGTGTGTGTGTGTGTGCATGCCACCTCCGGCTCTGCGCCGCTGGCTTGAACAAAAGTCACACCTTCAGAGAAAAGGTTCAGTGCTCTCATAGGAGCCCTTCTCTTTACCTGCCTCTCATTTTGTTAACAGTGTGCAGATAAAAGCGGCCTGACGGAGAGTGTAAAAAATTGTCTATGCGGCTCCTGCTTGGCTGATGAAGGCATTAGAAAGAATGAGATGAAAGAGTGTGTGCGTGAGTCTTTCACTCATTAAAAGGACGAAGCTGGACGAGTGGGGGTTGGTGTGAGAGAGGGAGAGAAAGAGAGAGTGCTAATCAGTAGCATTGCCCTGGCCGTAGGGTATTTCCTATTAAGATGGAGAGTTGAGGGAATGCCCTGAGCCCCCACCAAATGTCAATGAGTCGAAAAGAGCTAAATGGCTGGACCGAGATATCATTGACACCCTGAACAATCACAGTAATTGGAGGTAATGAGGGAGCTTCTTCCGCACACCAGTCAGACAGAGCGACAGATGAGAAGAGAGAGAGGTAGGTGGGAAGAAAAAGAGGGAGGAAGACAGAGATATTCCGACGCCCTTGTGACCTGTAGCTTCGGAGTTACCAAGGCAACCTTGTTTTGTTGTAATCCCACTGTGAAACAATTCATATGGCGGCCTTGAGCGCCGCGAGCCTCAGTTCTTAGATAGTTACAGTGCATGTTTGTTTCATTATGCCGGTTTTAGAAAACTGTAGAGGCGCAGAATTTCAACTCGTAAGACCATTAAAATCTTTATATTTACAAACCAAGCTAATAGACATCAGGTTTGCTTGATGCATTACTCTATGCTTAAATGCTCCATGTGTTCATGATAGAAGGGCTTTTAAACTTGCAACTCTATGTTGAAGATTCGAAGTTTCCCCCTGCTCATGTACCCGAGCTGATAAAACGCTTCTGTCCCACTGATATCCTGAATCTGTATCCATTGCCGGTCTAGGTTTTTGGTTGCAGAAAAATTGACATCTGAATTTCCGAAAAACGTCTTCTTGTTGTTTTACCTGGGAATGTCGTGCGAGGAAGCATTACTATGAAGCAAGGAAATGTTTAAACCATTGCAAGCACTACTTTTGTTTTATTCCACAGCATTTGTGTGAATTAGTAACAAGTAATTGATGGAGACTTGTATGGCAGAAGTTCCCCAAAATCTTCGTCGGATAATACACAGGTTAACAACGTTTTGTTCTTTAACAAATAAAAAACTTACAATCCTGGGATGGTGATATGGTGAAGTTTTCCCTAAGGAGAATTTTTTGGTTGGACATTTTTTGGAAGGAGTCTCCCATGTAACAGTCACCGTAAAATCCTGACCCCCACTGCTTAGACCTTAAACGGGCAGTTCATGCTCGAAAGCCCTCTCATGTGCCTGAATTAAAGCAATTCTGCAAGGAAGAGTGGGCGGAAATTCCTCCACAGTGATGTGAAAGACTGATCTGCAGTTATCAGAAGCGTTTGTTGCTGCAAAAGATGCTACGGTTATTAAGCTTATTGGGGAGATTAATTTTACACACTGGTGATATAGGTGTTGCATAACTTTTTTCCTTCAGTTAATGAAATGATTTATTTCATTATTTCATAATCATTTCAAAAAAAAAAATTCAGTTGTGTTTGTCTTTGTTCGAAGATCTTAAACAATTAAGTGTAACATGCAGAAATTAGGAAGTGAACAAACACTTTTCAGCGCTATATTTGTGTGGGAGTACAAGGGCAAAATGTAAGCACAACAGTAATTGCTAATTATTTGGCAGGTTATACCCAAATGGCCCTTAGGAACAGCAAAAATAAAAACAAACACCACATGATTCCTGCTGACACACAGTATAAACATAGCTATGACTCTTTGCATTATACCTCCAGCTCTCTTTTTTCAGAACTGGCAACCGTCAGCGCTTGCATCTATCTAAATATTCGTTCCTTGGCACTCAAAGAGCTTTTTAATGTAAAGGCCGATTTATACTTCTGCGTCGGATCTGTATATATCTATAATATACCTTATAGCCGTGTACACTATAACTACGCTACGCTAGCCTGTATCTAGCAGCAACTTGACTGCAACAACTGTGATTGGTCCGTTTGATTGCATCGCATTTCCTCCTATGCTTTTCCGGCTGCTCCTTCTTCTCCTTGGAAATCACGATATTGTATTAACATACATATACAGTGTGAGGTCTATAGCACTTGTAGTTAATTATAATGGCCAGATTAATCCTGTGGATTTAAAACTATATTCTGAAGCGCTTCGAGCTGTTCATACTGCGCATACTTTTTTACTTAAAAAAAAAGAAGAAAAAAATAGCGTAAAAAGTGAGACTTCACTTGCTTTATGATTATTCACATGCTTTAAGTCTGAATTTTGTTCATGTTATTTTCTGTTTATTATTCCCACAGTGAAACACGGAACCCGCGTTGCTTTTTCGTCTGTGTAAAATCGGTAAATTCCGGCGTGTTTCATGCGACAGTGCCTCCTAGAGAAGACGTGCACCTCACGTGCAAGTATAAATATGAGCCCGACCTTCAACACTGTATATACAGCGTAGATTTGACGCAGAAGTACAAATCGGCCTTAAGACTACACGGCTGAATTTCTCCCTTTGACCCCCTCTTAGATCCTGTCCTTATGCCCAGGAATTATGTGATGTAGGAGAAATTTAAGACACAACAACAACGAGACAGACAAACTGAATAGATGAAAAAAGACAGAAAGACAGGAGGCAGCGAGCAGATCAGACAGCGTTGGGTAAACGAGTCTCTCTGTCTGGCTGTGAGAGGAGATGGCAGGTAATTAAGGATTAAGAAGGAGAGGTTGGTGACGGGGAGTTAAAAAGAAAGTAAACGGAGGAATGGGAATCGCTAAGAAGCAGGGAAGTCCTCGCTGGTGTAAGAGTTGGTTCATTCCAAAAGGGGAAGATGTTAAGGAGCGAGCACCTCAGGGAAGTAATCAATACAGCGGCTTGATAGAGGATACGATGTGTTTTTAGATTCCTTTCCACTGGTGCTCGGCTTGTTGTGTCTGCACGCTGGTGCTGGTGCCCTTTGAGGACGTGCTTATTTATTTATTTATTTATCTATTGGTTCAGAACCGGGTTATTAAGGTTTGTATAGGAAATCAAAACACGAAAGAAATCACATGTTACGAGACACAACATTTCCTGACAGACGTCCGATTAAACCGTCCAGCTCGATAGCCGTCGGGTTAGTTGGAATCTGTGGGCGATTCCCGATCCTACTGTCGATCGTCTCAAGCCTACGTCGTCTTTTTTCTTCACTTACATTAGCAGCAGTACAAATGTGAGGCAGAAGGAAGAAAGAAATTAGGTGATAGTGATAGAAAAACCGTGAAGAGCTCTTTTTTTTCTTTTTTTTCAAGTGCCTAGTGTTTGATAGATTTTATTTCATATTAATGAATTTCTCCATTTATAGTGGCTAGAAAATCGAGATGACATGATGATCACTAAGGGGGCGGGGCTTCCAGGAGGTCAGTTAGTATTGGAGAGTAGATCGGAAACGTCTACACAAATTCGTCAGTTGGCTCGTCTGCCTTTTTTATTGGGGGGAAATTAGAGAAGACGGCGCTTTTTGCGTATTTTTGATTCATACTAATGTACTGTGATTGTGTTTCCGTTAAACCGAGAGCTTGTGCATTGCTGAGCTTCTTCATGGAAGTGTGTGCCCAGCACTTAAATATTTAGACCTACCTGTCAGATGAACTCAGGCAGGACTTGACATCTAGGCACATTCGCCTCAGGGTGAGTGAGAGAGAGAGAGAGAGAGGTGCAGAGATGAATAGATAATTGAGGAAACTGGAGAGATAAATGAAAGCTTCTGTTGGCAGACAGAGATGCTAAGAAAGTCAAATTATGCTAAACAGAACCGAGGGAATGGGAGAAGCAAGTGATGAAAGTCCAAAAGTTCAGTGTCCTTGCACCATCAAACATGTTCCCACGGTCCTGCTGGGAAAGCAAAACTGAATATTTTCTTTTCTTTTTCCTGTTCCTTTTTAATTTCTATTTCCAAGGTACTGTTAAACAAGCACAAGTGTTGAGCCAGGGTCCTGGTGATCTTGTGATCTTTTGTCATGACCGAGAGGAAGTATCTGCACCAGGACTAAAGCTATTAGGAAAGTAAAGCCACTGCATCGAGTTTAGAAGTTCAAACCTCTGGACAGATGCCACAGGACTTCATCCAGAGGAATGACCTCAGGCATTGAGCACTTTCTCCTACTTAGTGGTTCAGTTAAAGCTTTTGCTCGGTGCTTGGGAATACTAAAATATCGCACTTCCTAAATGACCTAGAGTCATGATAGACATCTTCATTTATCTATGCATCTATGGAAGCCGTAGATCAATTGCATAAAGAAGACCCTCTTTAAACTCTTGAGCACCTTTCCACCATCATGGAAAAGATGATGATTCTCATTTTGTGTACGTGCCCGCTGTCGACAGCTGTGCTGGATGCAGCTCCAGCTGTGATGTCAAACCCCCAGATATCCATGAAGCTCATTGTCCAGATTCCAGCTCGGTGTTGATGGATTTATTTCCCAGCAAAGCAACTGTAGAGCACAGCGTCCCCTCCAAGTCAAATAAAACCCAAGCGCCGACCTGTAAGGATTGTTATGAATACGCTGTTGTGTTTTTTTTCCACCTACTTGATTCTCCATACAAATCTGTGGTCAAACCAGGCCAAAATCTTCAGTGCTCTGGATTGCAGAAGTGGCCTAAAGCACATCATCCTGCTAATGGAGATAAACTGGAGAGGGAGTAGAAATGCACGAAACACTGACTGTTCTCAGGCCAAGCTTACACTGGGCTGTAAATCATGAGGAGGAGGCTGTCCGTCCCTGAGGCCTGCACTCTTTTTGTCAACTTTTGCATTGTAGAAACTCATTGTACCATGAACCATGTGAAACAATAACAGGAAAAAAATTGAAGTGGCCAAACTGTAATTACCCCGATGTCAGACATTTGTCTTATTAATCTCCATTTTGAAGGAAAACAGTTCCTAATAATTTCAGTGTGGACTGTTCCCATATGCGTACAACTACTGATTAGATATGTTTGAGCATTTCATGGAATAGTCCTGTTCTTCTGTCTATTTTAATATGTGCCATGTGACTACACCCCATTTGTATGGGGCTTGTATGGCGGATGCTCTGCATAATGTAAGACTAATAATAAATATTGGGTTATTTAACAAAGAAAACCATGTAAGTGATAAGCTTGGAGATGGTTTTTTAAAAACATTTTCCGAAGGAGTTTCTGGTGTACAACGTAAAATATGTTACATGTTATATAAATAATTATGTATGACAAGGACATAACAGCACATGACATCATCAATGCAGGACATGGTGGTCATTTTGGTGACAACGTCCAACAGTAAAAAAACAGAATAGTTTGAATAGCCCGTACATGTATGTTAGTTCTTAAAACATTTTTGTTTTCTTAGCTAGGCCGTGTTAAATAAGTCCGACGCATGTCTGGCAGCAAATCTGTCGTAATAACTACGGGTGCAATTCTCACATTTGCGTGTAAGTCATTTTTATTTATATATACGAAAAGACATGTGCTGGCATGCTGGCATATATATATATATATATACATGTGCTGGGCCTATATATATATAAAGACATATTTGATGTGTGGAGATTCATTATAATTAGTAAATAGTTAATAATGTTATTCTTTGTTTGGTTGTTTAACAGTGTAATATAGTATAATTACAAGAAATGTATGATGGCACAAATTTAGGAATTTTTGCACTTTATTTGTACATGTATAATAATTTTAAAAGTCGGCCTGCCCACTTTTCCGAACATTTTGCATTTCCAAACATTTTGGAGACAATCTTTGATCCCTTGTATCTGTAATTTTGCTTAACTATGACTACTCAGTACAAAAACCTCAGACTTCAGGTACCAAGCTAAGCTCAGCCTCCATGTTCCTTGCTTGTGTTTGGCTTCATTCGTACCTGGCGTTACGGTTGTGCCTCCTGTGACCACTTGTGTTCAGATTATAAATGAATCAGAGATGAGATGACAAGTGAAGATGACCTCTGCTGTCATAGCATCACATTTTCCCCACTCTACCATTCAGGATGATTTCCAAACAACGACTACATACTGCGTTTTCTGGCTAGGGCAATGATGCAGTTCATTAGTTGGTCCTTCCTTCCTGTACAGGATGCATCAAGACTCATATTCATCATGTTCACACTACAAATGTCATGTGGCCTTTTAAATCCCAGACCACCTCCGAATGTGGCTCGAGATATCAGATCACAGTGCGCCTTCGAGACACATTTGTCCCCGTTCACACCTGTACTCAGTGCTGTCCACTTGTGATCCCATCACCCAGGACGCATTTGTGTATTCTTCTGTAAATTGTAAAATGGAAGACGAGGGAACACTTCTCTCTCCATTTGGCAGCACGGTCCCTCTGCATTAAGGCCAGGAATTATTCACCTGTGAAGAAGCTGCTTAATATTTCAGGAGCAGGGCTAGCAACCACTCTGTGTCACTGACCATTAATGTTAACCTGCTCCTTCCTCTCTCTCTCCCTCTCTCTCTTTCTTTCTCTCCACTCAATACTTTTTTCATGCCACAGACCCTCACATGCGAATGGAAGCCCCTCCCTTCTATGTCAGACATGCTGGGAAACTTTGCAACAGCATGCTTTCTGCTCGATGCACTAAAATAGAAAATGGAATCTGTAGCTCGGCTTCTGCGACTAGCCCGTAGCTGTTCCAGCTTGAAAACGTGGAGGCAGAAACCCAGGTCGGAGTTCTACACTTGATCCGTGCTAATGGCGGCTTATCTTTTGAGCACAAATTGAGCCAGAAGTCGTGTTTTAAACATGGCAATCGATGATGAAGGGCGGTCTTTTAAACGCACTTAAGAAGTACCTGACGTTCAAGCTGCCTCTCTCACTATCTCTCTGTGTGTCTCTGTCTGGCTGTGAATCTTTCCTGTCTGATCTTATCGCCGCTTGATAGCTTGCATACTACATCTTCTCAGCAGCTTTAAGGCACAGGGTCAGCCCGTGTAATCCCCTTATCTCATCTCTCTCTGAGGAGAGACTCGGGGAGTCACGATCACAATAACTGGCAAAGGGATTTCGCAATATCACGTTGGTTCTGGAGCGCTGAGATCTTCTGTCACTATTTGTACAAGTGCCTCCAATCCTACCGGACCGCCTTTATTATCTGCGGATAAGAAATATACAGTGTGAATGCACATAGAACAGTAGAATTCGATTGTTAACCATGATTCGCTCAATAGAAAAAAATGGTTTGTTTTGGCGATTAGCTATTAGCGATCTCGTCTGCAGCTGGTTCGTTCTTTATTTAACGTTTCTGCTGATTCTGCATCGGCAGCCAGATCAGGTACAGCAGTCCTCCATGCAGACAGTGTAACTAAGCTAATTAAAGCTGCATTATTGATAGATCTTTGAATTATTTAGATGTAATGATAAAAGGAAGCCCACTGATAAACACAGCGTTAAATGCTTATCACCTTTTTCAGCCCAAATCTTGTTTTGTGAGATCTTTCTCTACATGGCTATATAAAGGTTATATTTTGCCCTTCACTTTGCACTCTAGTGGAGCAGAATGTCAATGATCAGTGATGACGGCAAACATCTCCAGATGCTCTTGGTGGATTTTGATGCATATTTGGGAGTGGTGTGTAAGTCTGGTGTTCAGCTGCAAATCATATCAGGTTTATGTTCGTCTCAGAAGCCAGACGTTTTGCTAGCTTACTTCTTACTTTCAAAGAAATAACCAACGACAAGGATTTCTTGTATCCCATCACGTTCACACTTGGATTATTTCTTTTATAACTATTAATCTTGCTTCGATTGTGTCACACAAATCCAATGTTTTCCTGCTGTATTTGTATAACTGTCCAACAACAAATGCTGCATTTCCAAAACCAGGCAATTCCGATTGTTCTTTATTGAGCTTGTTGTTGTTCACGTGCAAACAGCTTGGATTGGATTCAGATTCTTAACCTGAACGATATCTGTTATCTGTTTTCACTCGTATTTAAAGAATCACATTTGTGTTTTTTCTGTTAATTCTGAACTTATCATAATTGACAAGCGATGATAGACTTGGTCAAATCATCATTTGGTGCTCAATGGTGAATCATGGTGTGTAGTCAGGAACCAGGATGTCTGTGAGGATATAAGCAAGGATACAGCTGTTTCATGGCTACATTACCACCGTCAATTGAAGTTAGGGCAACATTTAAAGCTAAAGACTGCAATAATCATAGTCTTATCACTTGCCCTTTCTACAACTGTAGTAATGATACTGGTAAAATGTTTTCAGAGTAACACATTTTGGCAGGGGATTGATGTAAACATTGATATGGATATCATGTGCATCAAGATCCATGATGTAAACGTACTCATAGTCACATTTTAGCTCATGAGCACTTACACATCATTCCCACCTCATGCACAACGTTCCCGGGATAGGCTCTGGATTCACCCAGACCAGGATGGCGTGGTTACTGGAAGAGAGTGAGTGAGTGAATTCACAGAAAAAAGTCTTGCATATTTATGTTTGATGGATATGTGTGTGTGTGTGTGTGTGTGTGTGTGTGTGTGTGTGTTGATTGCGTGTATGGACTGGAAGTTGACCTTGATTACCTGTGCGGTGTGTGACGGGTCGCCTCATTAAAGCAGCCTGTAGGGGGGTCGCAGCTCTTTGCTCCATCTGTGTAATGGGGGTCCTTGACTCTCTCTCTCTCTCTCGCTTGCTCTCTCTTGTCAGCATCATGTTCTCTCTCACTCTGTTTTCCTGTCAATCCATCCATCAAATCTCTCTCCACTTCTCATTTTTTTTTCTCTACATTTTTTTTTCTCAAAATGTAGAACAATGTTTACTTTAGAATAAGAAGGAGAACCCACCTGTGAGTGCTCTTTCCCCATACTGTCTTTCTGCTAAGACACATGGCTGATGAACGAAGCCTTTTTTCACCTTAGCCAGCTTTTAGATTTCATTCTCCGAACATGCTCTTGTCCCGTGCTGCAGTCAACTCTGCACTAAGGTTGGATTTTCACTCCTGTCCCATTCCCATCCCATGACAGAAGTAACAAACAAAATTCCCGTCTTGTCTTAATCCCACTAGAATGACTCCTGTAACATCCCATTCGTTTTTTGAAAGTTTTGCACAGGGCTCTTAAAAAGCTAGAAACAGCCCTGCACAGTGGGTTCACCAGTCTAGTACTCAGAGGGACATATTTGTCCCCCATAAATGGACATTTTTATTGCAGCTGGACACAGTATTAGGTTGTAGGCTACCCTGCTGCAGGGTTACTGCATTAGACTACCATTAAACAATACAAAATGTAGAAACAGTGTAGCCTGGCCTGCCTGTTGGGGGCAACCCTGATGAAGCCCTGTGCCTGTACAACAGTAAAAAGTCTTAAACCTTGGCACTTGTGAGCAATCCTGTTGGTTTGACACCCGATTTCATTGCTGGCAATGCTATTTTTTCAGGGTCTGCACCATGTGTCGTCAGTCCAAACACACACACCATACACTGGTCATGTGACTGCCGCAACCAACACCGGAGCAGACAGGAGAAAATAACAAGGACGACAGAATGACTAGCATTATGTTCAAAATAAAGAAAATACCGATTATTCATATTAGAACTGCATATTTATATATAAAACCTGACCAATTGTTGTAACGCTTCCCGCCCCGGTTGACTTTTTTTCCTGTCCCGTCCCAGTCACGTGATGAATAGTGAAAATGACTCCCAGGAATCCCACTCAAACCCACTGACCCATAGGATTCCGGAAAAATGGCGGCCTCTATGCTGCACATCTTCTGTGAAACAGGAATTCCAGGAATTCTAATATCAAGAGCGGATTAGAGGCGCCGGTGAAACGGGCTCGAGCGTATCCGACTCGGCATGTGCTTCTCAACTGTTTTCAGAGCAGTGTGAGATACGTAGATGTAATGAATTGAAAAATAATATTAAAAAGGGCAGATTATTATGGTCTAGACAAGATATTCAGGTCACAGCATTTTAACATGTGAAATTGGACTTTCTCTTTCTCTCTCACACACACACACATGCTTCAGGACAGTGTGTTGAATTGTAGTAGAAGAAAGAGATGTTTTTCCCCTTTTCAGCAATTTATGAGTGTAATGCACACTCTGTATCTGTTTACAGATTTAAAGTGGGTGTGGCCTAAACTGGAAGGGTTTTTTTTTTCAATTTGAGTACGAACGCTGGAAAAGCACCGTAAAAATTCCAGATGTAGAAATAGTCAAGATTTCTTCCGGCTGCAGAAGCCGGTGGGCGGAGCCGGACCTGATCCATCCTAACCCTAACCCTAACCCTAACCCCTTACCCACATGATGGTCTACAACATGAAACAGTAAACGCACTTATTATTTTCTAATGAACGATAACCAGCCTTGTTTTCTAATGAATTTAGCAGTTATGCTAATTTTAATCTTGTAGCCACTGTTGCCCTGACCAGGCAGTTACTAGGGATGAATGAATGGATGCTGCAGATGCATCTTGTAAATTGTTGCATGATATCTGACTGCTCACACCGATCGAAAGTTAAAAACCTCCTAAATTTTCTGTTTGGTCACTCAACCAGATGTGCTGTGAACCTTTCCGGCAAAACCCCCCAGAACCTACTATTCCTATTTGCGTGTGTATATAATTTTCAAACACTTCATCTGTTCCTTTTGAATGACGTATTTGTGCTCAATTACATCCTTACATCTGATGCGTTTCATTACCTTTTCGAATTGTACCTGTCTAAAAAACATCTAATTTATTCATTTAACTGCTTTGATCTGTTGTTTAATAAGCTGTGAAAACTGACAGGGGGAAAAAACCTCAACGTTCGAAAAGATATGAGAAGTGTCTCGCTCTCACGTCAATTCCACAAAACTTCGACAGATTTAAGAGCAGGATAATGAAGGGGGAGCAGAAAAATAGTGATGCTGTGAAAAGGAAGGAGAAGGTGTGAAGAGTTTTCTCGTCTGAAGATGACAGAGCGGACGCTGAAGCAGGAGCTGACGCTTGAAGCTTTGGCTTGGATCCTGGTTTTTGTTTGATTTGCAGAAGAGGATTTATTATTAATTGTATGTACATGTTTTTCTTCTGTTGGCGATAATCGGTTGGATGCCATTATGGCGATAGTTAGCACCAAAGCAAGCATCCTGATATAAGGAAATAACAGACGAGGCAAAGACGATGAATATGACAATAAGTTTCCTCTGTCGGAAATGTTTTTATTATATCGCACCGCCATTGAAATCTTAATTCTGATTGGTCAGAAGATTGTACCTAAGTGAAGGTAGGTTTGTATTTATGTGTTCATTATAATTTTTGTTATTGTTTCTAGAGTAACAGTTCATTCGCAGGGACTTGAGTGGACGCAGTCCATAAAGAATGACGTTGTATGTTGTACCATCCATGGAACAAGCTAGATCTTGTAATCACTTACGATATAGCGGCTATAAACCGTATGTTCACTTTCTTTTGGCTACCACAATCTCCTCCATCTTGAAGACTTTCTCCTGGTGCGAAACCTAAAGGTGCAGCTTTACATCTAACCGTTAGGAAGCGCTGATCCTGGAGACTCCTTCCCTCGAAGTTAAAACCTCTCCTTAGAGTTAACCTCACCATATTAACGATGATATGTTTTTCTTTGTTAAATAACATTTTTACCCAGTCATTAGTCGCAGATCATGTGGCGCGACCACTCTGCCGTTAAGTCCCTGTGAATAAGACGTTGCTATGACAACCACATGTATTAGAATGAGTGCATTAACTTCTGATAAAACCAGTGCCAGAATTAAAAGTACGAAAAATGAAATTATGGCAAATGGCTGTATAATGTAGGTACAGGTACTCATAGATTCAGAGATTTGGTCTAAAGCATATTAACACCAGCGCATTTAAAAATCATTGAAACACAACAGGATTATATAATAATAATAATAATAATAAAAAAAAAACAACATTGCTGTTGTGGTGTGTATGTTTGGATCCAGTTCAGAAATGCTGAGTGATTTCTCATTTCTCTTTTTAATCCTAATTACATAATCACATATGCACAAACCACATAAATAAAAGCTTAGTGTGTTTATTGACATCAGCGTCAACCCTAATTCTGGTACGCTCAGCATTTTTTCTCGTTGGATGCTCTTGCTGACAGTGTATATATGCAAGAGTCGCTGTCCTTGCAGACGGCTTATTAAACAGGGACGTCTGGTTGGAAGTGGGCGGCACAGCGGGGGTTAATTTGTCTGGGCCCGAGGCGGCGAGGGAGAGGGGAAAACGGAGCGATCGGCCTCTAATGAAGCAGCCGGAGGTGGCATGACTGACCATAGTATTGGTTTGATTATGAGCCGACGCCGGCTCCCCTTGCTGTGTTGTGTTACACGGTGAGCTAATTGTGTGCGGCAATTGCGTCCGAGGCAAGTGTGTGTTAGACCGACGGAGGAATAAATAACACATGTACCGGGTTGTGAGTCACAGCAGATGGAATAGATGAATGTTCTCGGCACCGGTGCACAGTTCTGCAAAGCCATGGCTGGTTAATACCTGTGTATTGAGTGACACGGGCGCTAATCGGATACACAGGCATATTAAAAAAATGCCACTTTTTTTTTAAAGGCATAAACGATGTTAATAAGATCGTCAAATGTGTGAATAGATGTGTTATGAAGCCTGTCTGTCAGCGAGAGCATGTTTTTGTATGCTATATCTGCACTGATCCTGTGATGTCGTCTTCCTGCTTTTAGGGTGGGGCTGTGTGTGTGTGTGTGTGTGTGTGTGTGTGTATGTGTGTGTAAGAGACACCGAGAGGAAGATATGCATCTCAACAGGTCTTGCGAAACTCACAGATTGGTCGATCGGTCCCGTGGGAGATGAAGTTCCTTGCGTTTTATTGGCTGTCAGCCTCCAGCTGCCACTGTGAGCGAAGGTTGAGGGCGGGATGATATCTTTCCTTGTTGCTAGGTTACAGGTGTACCTGATGGGGCTGATAGATATGGATGGGGAAAAAAATGCAGGAGTGAATGACTTGAGTCAAGAAATTCCTGAAACTTTATGTAAATCAAATTTCGAGTGTTTCGGTATGAAGATTATTTTGTACAGAGATTGTTGAGATAATGACTCGGGGTCCGAGCGCTGATTGTCGCGCATGAATTAGCAAATAGTTTCAGCTTTAAATAGAACTGACTTCTCATTGCTCAGTGCCACGCAAATTACTGCTCGATCTGGGTTCAGCGAGGTGAACGATCACCACCTCTTCTGCTCGTAAGCGAACAAGGATTGATGATTCATGATGTCGTAGTGCTCCGACTTCAGAGCAGCGTCTGGCCGTAACGAGAATATGGACCAACAAGCCACCATTTAGCATCGCCCAGACTGTCAGCGTTGGTCAAGAATGTTTCCTCCTAGGTGTTGAGGTATGCATGAACAATTGAAAAAAGCAACTGAAAAATGCATGATTCTGATTGGTTAATCCTGTTTCTCACTATAAGAAGCTGACAGCTAAACAAACTGAGGGACGTTTTCATTTGACATTTTGGGCGGTTAAATATAAATCGTAATGTTGACGTTTTATGAACATCATTATAACGCAATTACTGCTCAATATGTTACGGATTCTTCCTGCACATCGTGCACGAATAAGCATTTGAATCTACCCTCATGCATCTAGTTTTATATAAGCTGTACCTTGTGTGAAGTCTTGCTGCAGAGATTTTAAGCTATTCTAAGAATTCATTCTGTTTCTCTTAGGCCGTAGTAACACTTGCTATTAACTATATGTACGCAAGATGGCTGCCACGCCTTTCCTGCAGTCCTTTCCATCCATAAATGGAATAAACAAACTAATGACCAGTCTCAAATCACATACTTATGCACGATTCTAGACTATTAGTGAGTACAAACCAATAACCACTTTTCTTTTTATGTAGCCTTTAAAGACGCCAAAAAAGGTCTGTTCTGCATGCCAGTCTTCTAAATGATCTGGCTTAGCAAATAGTTTTGAATGTCAGGTCACAGTTTTCAATTTGAGACACAGTGCATGGCAACAATCATGACGACAGCGTAAAGTTTTAAAGAGAAACAGAGCTCATCAGGAGGTTTAACCTTGCTATGGATGAAATCGCTAAACATGTGCAGTTGGACTTGGAAAGCAGTCCGAAAGGATGTTTTGGTTCTGTCTATAGTTGGTGTTGCTTTTAAGTCCTCCAGGTTTTGGCTAAAATGTTTTTTTTTGTTTTTTAAAAAAAATATATTTAGTCCTGCAAAGATCAGTTGTGTCCAAAGAGCCAGTTTAACAAACATGATGATTAAAAGCAGTCAGTCTGACGTCTAAACATAAAATCTAAAAGCTAATTTTCTCCCACAGTCATAATTATGATCAGTTAAGCGTAAAGCTGTGCAATTCATCGAATTTTAATCGCGATTACGATTTCCAAGATTATGAAAAAATGATAATCGAGAAAAATCAATATTTGTTTGTATGTCGTAATGAAATGATGCCTACTTTATCCTGCGCAATGAATCCAAATGGGCGCACTATTTTTTCAGCAGCGCGCTTTGCCCCTCCCTCAATGCTGTTAGCAAATTCCCTACAGCACAGCAGTGCAAACGTGCTCATGGTCAAAACGGCCTGCGCACAATGATTCCACATTCAAGATGAGTTGTGGTAAATAATCGTGATCTCAGTATTGGTGAAAATATTGGTGATTATGATTTTTGCCGTAATCGAGCAGCACTACACCCGAGCCGTTGTGGGATTTAAATCTATAACTAAAATTTTCTTTAAAATGCGCTTACGGATGTAGCTTGTTGTGAAGACAGAAACGAGAAAGAACATGTGAAGTGTTTTCCTAGGCTGCCACACGTATCCTATTCTTTTGAACATCTTTGCTTTTCCAAAGCTCGGGCGTGTGCTGTAAGATGATGGACACCTCCGCTCCTCGTGTGCCGTGAAGCCCGATGCTGTGAAGTGATGTAGTGCTCGCGCTCTTCCGCTCCTCTCTGACTGGCGGATGGAGAAGCTGAATTGACCTTTAGGAGAGGGATTTACATTTGCTTGCAGGATTGGCTCATTTGTCAGCGTGTTCACTGGGCTGCAGATGAGACGCTTTCAGGCTGCTAGACTATCCGCGTATAAAATGTGTGTTTGGCTCAACAGAAGTGAATGATAATGAGTTTAAAGTGTCAGGAGGAGCAATTAAATCTATTTGGGTTAGAAAGGAAAGGCATAGTTGCATTTTTTAAATAATTTACATGGACATGAAAAATGCACAAGTGAAGCTCATTATAAAGGAATAATTAAGCGTAACTGTAGTGTTAGATTTCACACACACACCCATTCATTAATTTCTGTACCACCGAACTGTTCAGTTCTTGCTTCTGATTGGTCAACAGGTGGAGATTTTACACACATACACACACACACACACACACACACACACACACAAATATCACAAATATACGTAAACTCAAGCACAAGACACACACATACACATTTATATATACACAACACAAATATCACAAATATACACACATTCATATGCACAAGACACACACACACACACACACAAAACAAATATCACAAATATACACAATCTCAAGCACAAGACACACACACACACACACACACACATACACATTTACATATACACAACACAAATATCACGAATATATGCACACTCGTGCACAAGACACACACACACACACACACAAATACCTATATATACACAACACAAATATCACAGATATACGCACACTCGTGTACAAGACACACACACAAACACACACAAACACACACGCACACACACACACACACGTATATATACACAACACTAATATCACGAATATATGCACTCTCATGTACAAGACACACACACACACACACACATACATACCTATATACACACACACACATCTATATATACACAAGACATATATCACAGATATACGCACACTCATGTGTACAAGACACACACACAAACACACACACACACACACATCTATATATACACAACACTAATATCACGAATATACGCAATCTCGTGTGCACAAGACACATGTACACACACACACACAAATATAGATACAGCAAACACACGCACACATACAAGCGCACACAAAGGCACAGACACACATACAGTGTACACAAACACACCCACACACTGATAAACACATAAAGATAATGCATATGCACACACATAGAAAACACACACACACAGGCACACACACACACACACACACACACACACACACACACACACACACACACAAAGACACATAAACACGCACACACACATATCACAAAAGCAGTACATGCAAGACATGCACACAAACGCACACACACACGTACATAAATACACACAGACACACATAGATACACACAGACACAAATATCACAAATACTGCATATTCACACACACACACACACACACAATGGCCATGTTACTCAGTCTGTTATGAAATGAAATAAACATGACACACAGGCCTGTTTCTCTTCCTGTTTACTTCCTGCTTTCCTCGGCTTTAAATCTGACCGAACTGATTTTCAGTCACACACTTCCTCAGTGTTTAGCGCTTAACACACACCTCACATGATCAGAAAGCAGCACTGATCACAGCTTGTCGAACCTTTTCCTAGCATCCCAGTTGATTTGTTTCCACACCCAGTGACGGAGGAGAGCCGACCAGATGTGAGAGGAACGAAGAGGATAAAGCGGTTTATGACAGACAGGCTTTTTGCATAGGATACGCTAAATCACATGCACTGAGGACATGTCATGGAAATATACCATATCAGATAAATGTGGATTCTCTCTCTTTTACACTCACACACACACACACACACACTTTTTTATTTCCGTTTTCCTGGATCTTCTATCACCTTCTTTGTTATTTTTTCTCCCTGTCCATCTCAGTGTCTGCCTCTTTTCTCTCTCCTCCACACTATCTTGACCTCTCAGTGACACTCTTGTCCTTCGGGACATTTTTTTCGCTATAGCGGTGGCCAATATGACAAAAAATATCATATCGTGATACTTCAAGACATTTCTGTAAAACACAGCATCTTATCACAGCATGTATATGCTAACCAACTGCCTGCAAAACAATGGAAAACGGTGTAAAAATAATTTACTTAAAACTTAAAAAGCTAAAATCAATCAATGCATAATCATTTTAATACATTTTATAATATATGTATATATATACATATATTATAAAATGTATTAAAATGATTATATATATATATATATATATATTTTTTTTTAAGTATATAGTGACTATTATATTACCAATATTATATTATTTGTGAGCCGTCATGTCAGGTCAGGTGTTGAGTCACACAGGTTTGTTCTGCGCTAAGGCTAATAAGGTGCTGTAGGTGAAATTGTTCACATTTTCAACTTTTGGAAAAAAACAGTTGATAAATACCTTATCTTCCTCAACAGAATTGATGCACTTTAAACAGTGTTAAACACTTAAACACTCCAGTTTTGACAACAAATGTGCATTTTTAACTGGCGAAGTTACTTTTATGACTAGCAGGGAAATCCTGGTGTCAGAATGAGGCTGAGGATTCCCTCTTTCTTATTGGAATGCTCATTTAAATATTCTAAAAATAAGATTCCGACGGCGTTTTCCCAGGCCCTCCTCGTAAACAAACTTGCACTGTTGCTATGGCGACGTGTGGACCTGATACAGTAATGAACTTGGTATCAAAATGAAGCTTATTAAACCAGGAATCTGAAAATATACAGAACTCAAATTACTCAGGACTTAATACCTGATTTGATGTGACGGGTCACAAATAGTCATAGAGCCCAGCCCTAATTTCTGTGATCCACAACATGTACTAGGATATAACAGTTGGCTAACAAAGTCTGCTAGCAAAGTAGAGTTAAATAAATAAATAAAAAACTGTGTTGCACGACTTTTTTGAAAGACTACAAATTAATTAGTTAACACTAAATGAAAAGTAAAATTGAACTGAAATACAAACCAATTCTACTATAAAGAGTCAGTACAAAATTTTAACATCTAATCAGCTTCTACTAATCAAAGATTAAAAACAAAACAATGCTTATAACTTCAATATCTCTAAAGTTTTTAGTGAGATTTTCATGCAGAACAGTATCTAGAGTTGATACCATCGGGAATGGCGCGGAAAACATTGCTTCGAGTTGACAGGAAACTCAAATAACCACTCTTTACAACCACGAAGCGCAGAAAAGCATCTTAAGATGCACAACATGTTGCCCAACACCACTCCAAAAAGTAACCTGTAGCCAAAACCTGTAGCCGTTCGCTTGTTTTCTCAGTGACCTCATCTTTGTATACATGTGAAGAATGGATGTCTCGACTTCACACGTGTGTGTAGCGAAAGCTTAACGTAAGCAGAGTTCCACATGTGCACTCCATACGGCTTCAGTTCCATTTCATAAGTAGGAACAAAGAGACAGAGTGATTCATTTTTAATATCCTTATGCAACAACTGACAACTTCATCAGTCGAGGTATGGTCGAGTACAACACTGCCGTAAACTCAAGTCAGCCCTTAAACTGTAAATATATGCTTCAAAAACGTGGGGTGAGATTGAACGCACGCACGCACAGACACGGTGGTGCGGTGGTTAGCGGTGGTTAGCACTGTCGCCTCACAGCAAGAAGGTCCTGGGTTTGGTCCCCGGGTCACCCAGGGTGCCTTTCTGTGTGGAGTTTGCATGTTCTCCCCGTGCATGCGTGGGTTTCCTCCGGGTG